>PNEQ01004133.1:0-27647 GCA_003012365.1 Medauroidea extradentata
AAAACAAATTTTGTGCTTTTTCACCCTTTTGGGTGTCGAATTTCGAAATATTTTAAATTTACATCTTAGACATTTGTATAAGTATCCAACTGAAGTGTAAATCACATCGCTAGCCCGTTCAGTCGAATCAAAATCGATCATTCACTAAAAAAACACATATCACTCCTGCACAGTATTGAGAAATCGAATTTCGAAAAACCTGAAAACCGTTTTGCGGTAAATTCTGTAATAATCATCCTGAAGCAAAAATTAATTGTATATATCGACAGGTTCGATAGATATCGAGGATTTATCTAAAACAATTTTATAAGGTCTTTTCACCACTTAAGAGAGTAAATTTCGAAAAACCCTTGAATCACGTTTTAGAATACTTTATTGGTATCTCGTGGACGTAAAAAACACAACATCAGCCGGCTGGGTTCAAGATATATCGACGATTAATTGAAAACGCTTTTCACCACTTTTCACCCCTTTTCACGTCCTTAGGTGGCGAATTTCAAAAATTCCTGAAATTACTTTTTAGGTATATGAGTAAGCATCAATCCTAAACAAAAATCACGTCTCTATATAAAAAACTATGGGATCGATATATATCGAATGTGAGTCGAAAACTCATATTACCCCCTTTTTTAACCAGTTTAGGGCCGAATTCAGAAAATATATTTGAAATGGTATTTTGGATATTTACAAAAGCACCAATTTAAAGCAAAGAGCATTTCGATATCTCGATTGATTCGATAGATATGGAAGGATAATCGAAAACACATTTCACGTATTTTCACCCCTTTAAATAAAGAATTTCGAAACATCTTTGAGTCCTGTCATAGACATTTGTAAAAGTAACTAATTAAAGTTAAAATCACGATGATAGCCAATTGTGTTTCAAAGATATAGACGATTCATTAAAAACACATTTTGCCCCTTTTTACTGCCTGGGGGTCGAATTTCAAAAAAACCTAAAACTGTTTTTTGGGTATTTACGTAGGCAATATTTTGAAGTGAATATCAACTCTCTATCCCGAAGGGTTCGATAGATATCGATAGTTGATTGGAAATACATTTAAGGTCTTTTCAGCCCCTTAAATGTTGAACTTCGAAAAATCATTAAATTGGCTAATATGCATTTTTACGAGTGTCCTATTAAAGTAAAAATCACGATGATTAGCCGTCGGGTTCGAGCTCTATCGACGTTTCTTCGGAAACACATTTCACCCCTTTTCACCCCCTTAGAGGTCGAATTTCGAAAAATCCCTTCTTAGTGCTCGCCTACGACCTGAAGGGAACCCCCACAAAAAATTTCACGATGCTAGGTCCAGTGGTTTGGGCTGCAGTTTGATATGTTAGTCAGTCAGTCAATCAGTCAGCTTTCATTTTTATATATAGAGATTTTTTCTTGCTTCAGTATAACAAGGAATGCTTGTAGAAATATTGTTTCAATTAAACGTTTTGCTGACTTTAAAACTGTAATTAAAATTTAGGTTTTTGTAAACAGCAGAGAATAACTGACAATAGTGTAAACCGGTCTGAGAAAATTGCACTGTACAAAACAGTGAGAAAGAAAGAGAGATAAAGTGGATGTATCTTTCTCACCAGAATACGCCACGCAAACCATTGAAAATTAGCTGCGCTAGTTCTTATCCGAGGTTTTAAATAACTGGATACGGCTTTGTTTATATTGTTGTTCGGGGACTCAGACAAGTTACAACACAGTTTCACGGTCCCTAAATAGGAGCGTGCAAAATGCGGTAAGAGAATAATCTTGCATACGCTCTTGAGTCGGACAGCTTGGCAGAGTTGATGTTTTGGTACTTATCCCGTTAGCCACGGCTGGATACATTGAACGCCCAAACACACTCTAGGTCAGAATACGTTAGTGGGCAAACCATGTAACACCTTTCATATCAGCACCAGGAATACGTTAATAGTGTTATTGCTTCATTATAATTCCCATTAATATGAAAAATTCAGGTTTTTGACAGATCTCATTTTGAACCAGCTACGACCATTCATAATAGTCCTCTCTTCGTTTTATCTCAAGGTCTGCCTCCGTGGCATAGTAAGTAAGTAGCAGGCCGGTCTACGGGGCGGAAGATCCTGGGTTCAAATCCTATCGAGGTGAATGGATACTTGTATCGTTTACTTAGGTTTGTAAGCCGTCCCTAATTAATCCTAACGGCATAAATATCATGGGACGTAAATAAACATATAAATTAAAAAATATATGCAAACAAAGGCAAACGGAACAACCGAATAACTTCAGGGCTGACGAAAGGGAACCGACCTCAGTAAACATGTAAGTTAGGTTGTCTGAGTAAGTGCATCTTTAGCAAGTACGAAAGTAACGTTGGGAATGTCCCCCAGCGAAATCAAGAGAAATGTGCAACGTGGCAAGAACGTCAATATCTAAGCCGCAGAGTTAAGATATTAATCTTACTTTCCGTCTTTTTAGAGTACAGTATTGCTCGAGAGACGCTACGGGACTTCAAGTGGGGCCCTATAACTTAATTTTGGAAATTACGATGTTAAGTCAAAATAATGCTAACTTTTTCTTATATACGTATAATGTTGATATTTTTCTGGATAAATCACTCTGAAACCCCAGTTTTTACCCCTTTTGAGTGACAGCAATAACATTTTTCTAATGGGCATGCTATTTTGAAAACTTACGAACAAAGGTTGGTTTATGTAAACAATAGATAAATAAGGCATATTGGGGGTAGGTTAAACACGTTTCAGTAAAAATTAAACAAGCATATCTCTGTAGCACTGATCAGCCTACTATTCTTGAGCATTTTTTTTTATTACAGAAATGTTTTCGTACGGTCATAGGAAGGAGAATTGGGGGGGGGGGGAACTTAACATACGAGTATATTTTGCTTATTTCAAACATTTTGCTCATCCTTGATTTTTAGGACAAAAAAAAAAAAAAGAAATGCCGCTAATAGCAGTAGGAAAAAATCTCAAAAAATTTACGAAATAAAAAAAAAATTCCAATACTAGCAGAATTATTTGCCATTTTGCAACACTTAGATAATGCTTGGATAATCTGTGATGATCATATTTTTAATATGTTGCTAAGCACTGTTTCTGTAATGAGATATCTATACGAATTACTTTTTACTGAATGATATATAAACTGAAAATAAATACAGAACCGTAGACTTAAACGAGAAGAGTGACGTGAATTGAAAATGGAGCAGCGATGAAAAGTACAGAGCTCAACATAAATCTCACACGTTAACACAGCCAATCTCAATGTAAATCAAACCCAGCTCGTCATCGTGTAAAGTGAGCGGTACGCCACAGTGGGTTTCACAAGGGTTCGAAAAAGTCATCTTACTTATGTGGGTATTTAATTATTTACATTTATGTTTACATGTATTCTTCTGATATTGCATTGTGCGCTACTCAGAATTGTCTTGAATTAAATTGCCAGAGTTTCGTATGTTGAAACAGACTTTATTTATTTATATTTGTATTTGTTATTATTTTTCTTTGTTTTGTTTGCTGAAGTATTTTAACATGTAACATACTGTGAAACGAAAGCCTTTAGATATTAAATATGTGACTGGTCAGTTAAAGTAAATTTTATTCATCTTAACATATTCTTACATCTAATTAAATCACTATAAAACACAGATAATTTAATACTTAGAACTTTAAACATTTCTATACAATTTCCTTATTAATGGTAGTGTTCGCGTTTCTTTTCATAAAACCTGCATACATTTTTTCACAGGTTACTCACTTCGTTAAGCCAAATTGCAAAAAGAGAGACTCAACTATGGCGTAGCGTGGTTATGAAGCAAGGCGAACTGTATTAGCACCGACTGTAGTACGCTTTCAGCACGAGTCATTTGTGTTGCAAAGAAATAAATGTACTATTAGAGAATCAGTACCTTGTCTCTTGTAGCTATTGGCAGTGGAGTGTGTCTGCCTCTACGAGTCTAAATGTTTTACATAAAACTCAGTGTTGTGTATTTTCATTGTTTAGCACCGCACACAACGAGCCTCCATCGCTACGCCGCTGTGACTCAGTACATTCGCGTAAGTCAACATTTACCGAGCCCATCAACCAAAATACAGTAACAGCGTATTTGGACACATGACGTAGGTTAATTTAGTTTAATTTCAAGCGAAATATTTGTACAGAAAATTCATTTTACAGCTTTGTGTTATATACAGCGAAACACTGTCAAACAAACGACAGTTGCCACCGGTACCAATTTCTTTTGACTGTACATTTATGTTCTCCGTATTAGATGTAAACATGCACATTTTACCTATAGTTATTAGGAAAAAATTATTTCTTAATATCAGTAATTACGACATTCTTAACAGTAACCTCTGAGGTACAAACTGGTACGAACGTTGACAACATATCATGAAAATAGAACTGTTGGCAGCGCGTTCCGTTACTGCTGAAAAGCACTGACCAGTATCATAAGTAACATCCGCTGTAGTTCCGTTAATGCTGACCACCACTTATGTCCATTGAGGACGGTATTCGGCTGATCCTCGTGCGAGGCTACAACGATTGCTGATTACCACTCTGTTACTGGAGCTTTGGAGGACATGTGGTGCCAGTAAAAACAGGTGGCTTGTGATTCAATTCATCTGTCCTTCAATAAACATTTACAGATATTGAATTCGTAGTGCTACATTACATTATATTTACTTGAGGATGAATAAATAACAATAACATTTAACGTTAACTAAATAACATTATACATTGACATAAGTGTTTTTTTTTTGTAACGTCAAGAAATACATATTTTTGAAAAACAAATAATTAAATAATGGCTGTCGGCTTGTGTATGACACCTGTTTGTAAACTAAAATTTTAGTGTAGTGAATATTACAACTCATAGAGAACACATTTATTTTCCAGAAACCGTGTACGAAAATAAATGTTTGATTCATGAATAATTTTGTGACCGTGTGAGATAAGAATCGTACAATGTTGGTTTTTAATCCTGACATGTTTTACATTATATTTACGAATTATGTTCGTAGCCGTGGTTCATTATTTCATATTTCTTCACAACCACGTGGTTTTAAGATGTTAAAAACATTTCAGGAGCCTCCCTGCCTGCGCTTGAAATGCCTTGCAGCGAGTTGTAATTATTCTTTTTTTGCCGAAACTACTAAACGCGCATTACATTTGTATATCTACGAAAAAAACACACACGTCTAACTATGTCACTATAGTTTTAAAAATTCAGCGCGTTTATGTAAAACATCATTTTCAGACTCCTCAAAATGGCCAAAAATGGGGTTTTCAGACTACCGTATCTGTAATAATATCAACCGGATTCGAAAAACCCAACTATAGAAACAAGCGTTAGACTTCGAACTATGCTAGCCACAAATAAAATAACGTGGTCATCGCTTTAAGTTACATACATAAAATGATTATAGTAAAGCACTACACGACATCTGAGTAGCTTGCGGGAGAGGCGATAATGCATTACATACGTTGGTCAACGGCTCTCTTACCGCACCTGCCTCACACACAAACGCAGCCTATCTAGGGAGGCCCCTTAAGCAAGCTCTATAAATGAAGGTTGGATTTAGGTCATAGCAGTCATCTACATCGCTGTCAGTCGTTCCGAAGACATCAATCTCTGAAGAAGACGAAATATTTACCGATTACTGATGTATTCCGTTACTGCGTTTCCTATTACACAGCAGACATTTGCGTACTAGAATTTGACGCACTTGGTAGGTGAGCGAAGCGTTAATATAATGACAGTAAATGTCAACCATATTGTACATTATGTTACATAAGGACCTAATCTTTGATGTAGATATTTCTGCGCCATTTTGTTTCAGTCGTTCATGTGCACATCTGCAGCTCTGCTTCATGGTCAGTGATTGGCTGTTCTTAACTGTTTCTTGTCTTAACGCTTTACTGTACATCACAGGCGTGTGGTGTCGCAGCAATCGTATTCTGATTCGGACAGTCAAATGAGAAACGTCTTTCCACAAAGACAAGCTGCTGATAACAATGAAGCAAAACTTCATAGGGGAAAGTAAGGCAACGAAACAAGCTGTAAAAATATTTTCATGAAAATACGCGGTCTTGTATAAAGTAACGTGATCCTTAGTGCAAGATGGTGCATTTGCAAACTTATGCTCATATAATACTTTTGTTCCTCTAGATGTGAGAGTTTTTCCTCCAAAATATTGACAGTCAATTTTGTAATATCCTGTATTTAAATTAGTCAGGTAGTCAGGCCTCAGCTTCTCTAGCGAGGTCATTATAGATGGGACCAATAGTTCAGACAAACAGGAAATGAGGAAGGAATGTATCATAGAATTTTGTCAGAAACAATCCAGAGAGATCCCGGAAAACAATGGAAAACCGAAATCACTATGGCCAGACCGGGGTATGTAACCCTTGTCATCCCGATTTCGAGTCCAATGGTAAGACACTGTGCCAGCTCACTCAGTTATTGTGTTTAGAAACAGAAAAAAATCCACTTCTCAAGTTGTATTCAAACCTGAACATTTGTGGGTAGAAGGTCATGGCTTTGTGACCTCGTCTCCGAAGGACGCCCTCGGAGTGTGAAGAAACGAAGCAGAAGAAGAGGTCGTCGCGAACCTGCTGGAGACATTTAATTTTCACACACCGCTGACCAGATACACAAATAATACTTTCTCGTCAGTGTAAATGACAGTCGCCTGCTTCCAAGTTTGGTCAAGCAGGCTACGTGTATGTCGAGCCTTGGGGCGTGACGTGTGTGACATTTTTCATCTCTCAATACCACTTGCATAGTGACTCATCGGTCGGCTTCTGTGCTGTGAATTTTCCGGTCGAGTCCAAGCACGCCATATGCGCGGCAACAATTTGCCTCTATATATAATGTAAACAGTCATAAATTACCCTAATTCAACGTTATTGCAAATTTATTAATTCACCGTACAAACCTTACAGGATTTTTGAAATTCGACAATTACGGGTGTGAGAAGTAGTAAAATGTTACAGAACTCCCACGGAGAAATAACTAAAAAGTTGCTATCGATATTTTGTTTTTCTCTACAAAAGACAGGTATCGACTATCATAGAGAAATAAAGATGAATTAAAAACCAATAGGTTCTGCAATTAAACTGCGCTCAGCGAAGTGGACTGGATAAAACTGTTTGCAATTGTTGCATTAATTAGCTTCATATTTCTTTGTTTTCAAACATCATTTGGGAATATTTTCTGTTTCATTACGTACTTCTAGCTTGGAGTGCTGATCGATGTTTTCTTTTTCAGCAATATGTCTATAATTTCATCGGCCCTGTTGTTCTTTGGTGTCAGAATTGCACGTTCGTACAACCAGTCAATGGGCTTCTCGTTAATGTAGGATATAATATCAGGATATACATTTTCTAAGAGATCAGCAATTTTCATTACTATTCTTCCTAGACTTGCAGGTATGCTAATCTGTCCATCAGATTCAGAATATGACCCATCGCCAATTGACTTTAAAATGTTACTGAAATTATGCTACTCAGCGTATGACGAAGGAAATCCACGAAAAAAGAAGTGACAATACATTGCTGCTCATATTATACCAGGTGCACTCTAATAAATGATAAATGTTGTGGAGTGGATAAGTACAAATGAGGCAAATTTCATCAAGTGACAAAGAGTCAAATACTTATATATCCACGTAACGAGCTCATCTCTCGTATAAAGAGGTAGATAGACCTGCTCTCACAGATTTGTCACGATGCCAAGTACTCAGTTTGTCAACCTCTTCTTGCAGATTTATCCTACCATTAGATGATCAAATGGACGTAGACAATGTGTTCCTTTTGGAAACGGACCCATTGTTATTTATATACAGCACTATAACGTAATCATCCCCTGATTTTTGCGAAAAATAAAAATTGCACCTCTTTGTTTCAACGTTTTACGTGCATATCTGCAGATTTTGTTCGTAGTCAATGATCGGATGTTTTTATCAGCGTCGTGGGGTTCTACCTGATAGTCTGTGACAGGCGTGTGTGGGCAAACTTGTTATTATTGAAACAATCAAATATGTGACGCGTCTACACAAAAACACGCTGCCAATGATCGTTAAATCAGAACTGCAAATATACACATAAGACACTACAACAAAGTAGCTTAAAACATTTTTTTCGCGAGTATCAGGTGTCCCTATGTGAAGTACAACGGCGCTGATTATTTCTTTTCACACGAATCACAGACGTGTTATACCTCTCACTAGCCGAGTCTAATGAGGATACCATAATAACCAAAGAATAACGTCAGCCATATTAGTACAGGTGGTTCGGGATAAAGTGAGCACTCATAAAAGTCCTGCTAAAGTTATATTTTCAGCCAATTTGTATCTTTCCGCGCGAACTGGCTAACGACGAGAAATGTCAGAAATGTCTAACCTCTCCGGACTTGTCACTTAATGTTTGCGCGTATAAGGTAAATTGTGCAGCCAGTATGAATCGATACAGTTTATTTTAAGAATGTTTATTAATTGAATAAAATATTATTACGTCAATTTCGGTTGAGTTTGTTTCTGTATTGTTGTATTTAAATAGGAAAATACGCGGAACTATATTGCGTAAAATTGCTGCCAACCATACAAGTAGAAAAGCAACTACAGTTAATGTTAAATTATGCGCAGTAACGGTGAGTGTTATTTTTCAAAGGTTAAATGTTGAGTGATCACTTTATCCCGCGGAATGACCTACGCAACGTCTCAACCTAGTCAACATACAATTATTCCCTAGTGAATTAGTTTCACCCACCCCATAGTAAAACAGTTACAGATCTGTTGAATGATTTCCACATCGAGTTAATTGCTTTAACAAAATTGGTCACCTACGTATGATTTAATATGATTGCAGACCAAAAATCAAAAATTACGGTGAATCAGAAAACCGTTTAATTTTTTTGTGATAAAAGCATAGCGATAATGCCGCAAGGAGAGAGATTTCATAACATTTCGGCCAAGCTGTAGTGATTAGATACCACCATATACGATGTCGCATTGCTGTGAGTTTAATACATTGCCAAAAGCGTTAGCGCGTTAATTCAAGGTCAAACTGTGCGCAGTTAAGTATATTATTATTACTACAAATATGGTGTTACACAGTAGAAGAACTGCAGGCAAATGTTTACACCGGTGGGCAAGTGAGGTAACAGTATAGGTTCAAAGATCAATAAAGATTAACATGTCAATATATCGTCAGCACCGAAATAATAATTAAGCTAAAATTTCCTTACATGTGAAGGAAAGACAAAAATTACTTGAATAGTGTAAGGAAAAATTTACGCCTTGCAATGCAAGTTTCTTTACGAACAAGAGATGCTTACATAACTAAGCAATGTAAAAATGATGTAGGACAAATGGGACCTCGAAATCAGCTGCCTTTGTTTCACATGCCGCAAGCCGTAACCAACACATCACACCGTATCTTGGAAAATCATGACAAAAATAATGATAAGGAATAATATCGCTAATGTGGTGTGAATTTAGTGTTTTTTTATTGTTTTATTCATATATATACATAATTCATATATATATATATATGTCAACTTTTAAGTTATTTTTTCACTTGCGGTTCCTTCTAAATTGCTGTAAATATACTGTATTTGAGATCAATTTCAACAGCCTTATTTTGCAACACAGGTTTTCTTTTACTTATTATTCAAATAATGAGTTATCCATGTGTGTGTCTACTGTTCGGTTAAACGTAAGATACAAATACGTCAGTTTCTTAATATTTTTTGTTGATGTTTTGTTCTAATCGCTAAATATGTGTATCTGATGTAAGGTTATTTGTGAAATTAAATGGTCTTATTTTGCTACGCTGTTCTATTTTCTTCTTATTTAAATGCTGTTCCTTATTATATATTATCAAGCCTATTTTTTGTATTATTGTAATATTGTAAATAAAAATAACTTTAAGTCAAAAAGTGATAAACAGTATCCATAAAAAATAACATGGGTAAAATAAAATATTTACCATGATCATTATGGTTTCCCTAAATTGGTCCAGACGAGCGCTGTGATGGTTACATAACAAAGACATTGGCCGCCTTTTTTCCCATTTTCTGTCATTGCACCAAGTTGCGTACAGGCTGTTCAGGATAAAGTGAGCATTGTTTGCAATTTTCTGTGAGCTATTGTGTCTCCATATTTACTATTTTCAATTTCACTACTCTCAAAATTTTACTTCTGTAGACCCAGTAAATACATTTTGCTAATACTAATTATAACTGTTGAGAATTGCTTACTTTAAAGTTAACCGCCTATAACTGTCTCTGACATAGTTACGACGAGACATAAAACCCACTTTCCATGATTATTGTTTGTCATTTTTTTTTAACTTGGGGAAAGGGGAGCGATTGCTTGTAATTGTCAATAGGGACCCGGCAGTAAAAAGTTTGGAAACCACCGACGTAGGGGTTATCAAAGCTACTAAAAATGTTGTGTCTAGCAGTTTTTTTGTTACTACGCACTCTGCTAATTTTTGTAAAATAGATCATAACATAACAGCAAAAAATTATTGTTAAAAAATCCATTAAAAAATTGACACGGACAGCCCTTACAGTCCTAAAAATAATTGACTGCCATGCTTGTTTAGAAACCCTGACACTAGTTAGTAGGAAGATGTCTATAAATTATATAAAAATATTTAGTTCACTATAGATAACTAGGAACGCCCTAATCTGAAATGCAGTGAAACTATGTAAACACCTTATAAAATTCAAAACTTTTCTTTGTTGAACACTGTAATTTTTAAAAGTTAATTGTTACATATGTTATGTGTGTAAACTTATTAGGTAAGATATCTAACCGAGCATATTAAAAGATAAAACATTGATCACAAATTCAATAAACAATACTGCATTACTGGTACAGCACATAAGAGTTATGCTAGGGAAAATACAAGAAACTAGGTGCACTAAGCGAACTCTTGTTCCTTTTGATACTCGCTGCTATAAACTACAGTGTTAAATGTACAATTTCATGTGAAGAAAATATTTAATAGTATGGGTTGCAAAAAAATCGCTAACTAAACCATCATTTCCGTTTTGCACAACCGTGTTTATATGTTAAACAATCTTCACTTAACATTACATTTGCATATTTTTCATACACTGCAAACCAAATTAGCTTTTGCTCACATAATTATTAGAGCTATTAGTTGTAACACAATTATATTTCATTGTTAAATTTTGTAACAACTATTTGTAAGGTTTATTCATCATGTCGGGGTAGTAGGCACTTCTTAGCTCGGAGCCCAGAATAGTCTGTACCTTTCGTTCTTCCCCCTTTTATGTTCTCTCATTTTCATTTTCGTCGCTTGGTAATGATGTCAAAAGGGTAATGTTCTGGGTTCGGTAATGAAGAATGAACAGTAAATACCTGCTTCCTAACGTCTTTGATATTTGTCATGGCGATGTTTTTATTGTGTTACTTAAAAAATTCCGACTGTCTCAGCGGTGTCTTGTCACTGTAAATATTTTATTATAATTCCCAAAATTGACATCACTAAGTATACGCACACTTTTGCAAGCTGAAATTCCCAGCACTAAATTTATACATACATAATGAGATGGAATATTATAGAAGGTCTATCGTGACTGAATACTAATGTTTTACGAATGAGCGCGCATTTTAATTTTCCAACACCGTAGTATGTCAACAAAACGTAGCAAATTTAGTGAATTGTTTTCTATTGCAGAAAAAAAGATTGATTATTGAATGTACATATTAAATATGGATATTTTTCAGTTAAATATAACACGCGCTATTTTCCGATATCACCGTTAACTACACCAACTGTATCCACAACACCACATCTAACAAAAAAAAAACGCGAAATCCAGTACACCGCATCTACCAAAGAACCCGCGCGAAAATTCAAGTATCAAGCGAGCCACCGTACCTCACAAACCCTCCCCCACTCTCTCGTGTTTTTGCAGCGAACTCCGTGAGGAGCGCCATCTTACTGGTAGCTTATCGCGGTATCTCTACGTTTCTCAGCGGATCCTCGCCATTTCGTCGACGGGGATTTGCACATGTTACTTCAGTCACCGACCACGAAGAGTAGACTGCTTGCATTGCTATAAACTTGGTGTCTATGTAAACATAAAGAATGTCGCTATTGTTTAAAACCGTTATATTTGACATTCACATGACGGTTTTAGTTTTTTAGACAATCCAAGTTACTGCTAATTTTCGATATAAAATTTGCTGAAAGAATTTTTTTTCTCTCGGAAATGCGTGCTGGCAGCTTCACAAAATTTCTTTGGCATGTTAGAGGCACTTTTTAAGGTAACTAAAAAACATTTCGTTCATAAATGACGATTACTTTTACTGTTTTGCTCGCCATAACTTCATAACGATAAAGTATATAAAAAAGTAATAAAAACCTATTTTAATGTATCGGTGCTGGTTTAAAATCATTACATTACACATGATTTAAGTACAGAAGTTGCTGAATATGGAATTTAACAACGTTTTTCTTTCTTGAACAGCCTTAAGATGATCGTCCAAGTATTACTTTATCGTCTAAACTCTAAACATTTTAAGCAGTTTAATATTAGGTCACGCAAAAAGCTTACAGTATTATTTTAAAAATATTTTTAAAATGTGTACAAAATGTTGGAGCACTAAGCATGTTGGGTAAAGCAACAACAACAAATCTGAGTCATATTCTGTCCGATCAGAACTTTCTGCAGATTGAAGAGCAGTTCGTTGCAAGGATGGCCATAAGGTAGTGAAGGCAAGGACGCCTGAGCTCCCATAACCAATATTACACATTGTGTTCTAATACAACTTAAGACAACTAGTAGTTTAATAAGTTGCATATTATCTGTTGAAATATGCATGTGGCAACAGTTTTATATACAGACTATAAATGTTGATATAGGTCGTTCGGAATAAAGTGAGCACTAAAGATTTAACCTTTGAAAATATTCACCAGCCGTTACTGCGTATAATTCTACATCAACAATAGTTAACTTAGAAGTTGTATGGTTGGCAGCGAACTGCTAAATGTAGTTCCGTTTGTTTTCCTGTTTAAATACAACAATGCAGGAATAAAATCAACCGATATTGACATAATTATATTTTATGTAATTAATAAACATTTTTAATGAAACTGTCTAGGTTTCTACAGACTGCACAGTTGACCTTACACGGGCAAACATCAAGTGACGTGTCCAGATGAAAGAAAAGTTTATTAATTATATAACATACAATTTTTTCGAGTTCGGTTGATTTTGTTTCTGTGTTGTATGTAAATGGGAAAACACATGGAACTATATTGCGTAATTTCGCTGCCAACCATACAAGCAGTAAGGTTATTATAGTTAATGTTTAATTATATACAGGAACGGCTAGTGAAATTTTTCAAAAGGTTAAATTTTTAGTGCTCAGGTTATCCCGAATGACCTGTATCTCTCATCACTTAAAAGGTGAGAATAATTTGTTGTTGTTCAGTTTAGACTAGCTCTCTGTCCGTTATGATTGTGTGATTTGTGAGTTAGTTGAAACGAACGGAATTTGAACGAAAAGCCTCCTACCAGTGTTCCAAGAAACTACGCCGAGATAGGTCATCAGAATCTTAAGAAATTAAATATTAATATGTCCGTCCCCAAAGAGGTATACGTACAATAGCACGGCAAAAGTAACTACTTTTAAATTATTTATCCGAGGTCGTACCTACTATTCGGGATCTATGGAACTTTTTACAGCTTTCCTTATTGTCGAATTTTTAAAAATCAAGAAATAGCTTTTTTAGGTATTTACTTAAACTTCATTCCTATTCGAAAATCATCCCGATAACTCAGCAGGTTTAAGACATACGGAGTACTAACTTACACCACGTTTCATTTTTTAAATGCCCTTAGAGATCGAATTTAAAAAAATTCCTGAAATTGTATTTTAGGGATATTCGTAACCTTCATTAACGTAATCATCATCTAGAAGCGAAAATAAACTCGACGGGTTTGATAGATATAGAGGATTTATCTAAAACAGTTTCCAAGTCTTTTCACCTCCTAAGACACCAAATTTCGAGAAAAAAAAAAAAAAAAAAAAAAAAAAAAAAAGAAAAAAACTTAAGTTACGTTTTAGACTACTTAAATTGTGTATTTTGGACGCGAAAAACAAAATAGCCTGCTGTTTTGAAGATATATCGGCAATTTATAAAAAACACATTTCACAGCATTACACCCCTTTTGGCTCCTTTGGTGACGAATTTCGAAAATTCGTGAAATTTCGTAAGCAGTAAAATGTGTTTTCAATAAATCGTCGATAAATCTTACACCCGTTAAGATATTGAGGTGATTTTTACTTCAGAATGAAGTAAAATTTCTTAAAAGCTTGGCTGGCACCGACTCTTAAAAAATAATTATAATTGTATCTTATTGTCCTAACAAATTGATTGTATTCTACAAGCAGTCTAGAAATAACGTTGTTATTATTTTACTTTTTAGTTCATAATTATAGAGTACATTTTTTGAAGTCGGTGTTGATTTTTATATTTTAAGATTATCCCGGGCTGTATTTAGTTTTTAGTCCCTACAGAAATTTTTATTTTGTGTCTTAGTAAAATAATAAGTGTTATTGCATAGTTAACTAATTCTATTTGTGCAACTATTTACACCAAGTTTTCTCTCATCAATTGACCTTGACGTCGTAGAGCAAGAATATTTACACCAATACCTTCAACAAAAGGATCGTCTACTTCTTCTTCTTTAGGGATATCTCCATTTTGTTCAAAGTCTGGATCATTCAAAGTTTTCTCAATATGATACGAAACTACTAATAAGTTTTTATAAACAAAAGTTACATCGTTTTAGCTGCCCGAAACACCTTTCTATGATAACCCTTCCTATTTTAGAAGAGCGTTCGTTGTATTTCCTTCCTGCAGCATCAACTGGATTTGTGAAGGGTCAACAAATTGGGCTCTGTTTTATTTCCATCATCAGCGATTAGCGCCGGCCTCCGCTGCGAGAGGTCCTGAGTTTGAATCCCGGCTCGGGCATGGATGGCGTGTTGTTCCTTCACCTCATTTCACCCTCATCGATCGGCTCTTAAGACCTCGTTGTAAAACCCTCTCACCTCACTTCACCTCACCTCTGGCATTACATTTTGCCCGTACCTTTAAAATTGGG
The DNA here is from genome assembly GCA_003012365.1 of Medauroidea extradentata. Taxonomy (NCBI): domain Eukaryota; kingdom Metazoa; phylum Arthropoda; class Insecta; order Phasmatodea; family Phasmatidae; genus Medauroidea; species Medauroidea extradentata. Next base: position 15,153 of record PNEQ01004133.1, read on the forward strand.
TTGACATTTCTTATTGATGTATTCATCACCATGGATTGTCGGTTTGAGAATCTCTTCCACGTGTACAATCGATCACTCCAACTGTTGTTGGAAAGCGATACTTTGTCACAGTTCCTTTCTCTCAATGATTGTATTTTCCATATAGGATAATTTTATCCAGCTGTCAGCCTTAGCAACAAAACGTTCCACAACATCACGTATAGGAGTTCGCGATACCGTACCTTGCGATACTCCCACGTTATTCACTAATTCCTTTTAGATAACCTGGATTCGCGTCCGCGAGAAACCACAAACATATCTTCATTTTTTGAGATGAGGAAGTCGCACCACTTCGAGTTTCTGCAGTGTCTTTTTTTTTTTTGCAATGTTTTTTTATTTATGTCAAAGTTTTGATGGACATTCTCTATCACTTTCACTGATTTTTGTGATGTTCGTGCGTTATTAATTTTTGGCTGAGAGTTCGTATTCGGTTTGTTTAATAAGTTTTTTAGCACTTTGGTTTGATGATTGGTTATTTAGTCAAACTCTGGGTCCTTGTACTTTTCCGCGAGTTTATTTCTATTGATATTTATTATTCTGATATTTCTTTGTATTTTGTTTCGTAAACAACTAGGCAGTGACGAATGGAAGTCCGTCACAGTTTCGAGTAAAAAAACCGTTCTTGCATAGGATGTCCTGTGCAAAATAAAATACGTTGTTATTATGACCCTTGTCCCTATGCCACCTTTACGTCAGTATCAAGTTCTTCCTGTACCTGTTTATTCCGTATACTTATACTATGCGATGAAACATCCTGTAACAGATTGTTTACATCCATACAACCAGCGCGCGTACAGAAAGTTGAACTGTCTCTAGAGCCTACATTCTAAGATACGTGGTCAACAAGAAAAAAACAACTCATGTCCTACGGTATAATTAACGCACACAAATGATACGTGATCCAAGTTTGCCCTTGTTAATTGGTAGCTTCTATCGATGGAGCTTCGTAAATCATGATTGTCTGTAAACCGCAGTTCACCTACACGCGGATAACATCGTATATACCCACCTATTACATCTCCTGCGTAAATTACACTACACAGCACATATTGTAACAATACGCCAGTATTTTGCCTTTCATTATCTTTCCCCCTTCGTACTACGCGTTCGACGAACCGTAAAAATAATTCACGTAAACATTATAATACGAAGGACGAACCATTATATTCTAAAGGAGTGATAATAATGAGACGATGTAACAAAGATATGAGTTGTGTTCAAGATATTCACAGCAATCAAGAAACACATCACCAAGTTACCTAAGCGGCTATCTTGAGATTGAAACTGAGTTAAGAAGTTGAAACTATTAAAAACATATGCAGTAAAAAGTAGACTTAATAGGTAAGCAGTCTAGTCGTAAAACTTGGATTAAGGTTAATTCAATTCCAAGTTGGAAAGAAAATATGTTTTCTCATGGAAGAGTACAGCTAGTTGCGTTACGATCAGTAACGTACCTAATAAAATACGAAACTCGTCGTAAAATTATATTTAACTAGGCGTGTTAAAGAGAGAAGTCATTCAGTTCAGTTTTAAAGTGAAAAGCAAACCAATTTTGTGTTTAAAATTATCAACTTTATGTAACTTAAAATTCAGGAAAGCTCTGTGATTGGTCAATTTACACCTCTTACCGACAGCAGCGCTCAAGCGGCAGAAATTATCCCTGTGCCTAACTTTTAAAATTGATCTTTCCAACCTGTAGCACAGAATAAATAAGTAGTTACTACTACCACTTACTTGTCCTGTGATATCGCTTCAAACCGGTCACTGAAAATATAGCATATATGTTATTTATTCATGCCATGTTATCTTCTTACACAGTTGACCTACTACAATATAGACTACTTAAATCAAAGTTTGAATGACGAACTGTCGAAGCATAAAAATTCTGTCGCAGTCATTACAGTAGTTCTCGAGATATAACAAAAATGATTTACTTATTCATGCCTTGCTACCGTCCGTAATTACTGACACACAAAAATAAGTCCAGTTGAAATCAAAGCTTACAAAATGATCTATTAAAATATAAATATCGATTTGAATTGGAAAATAGTTTCTTGAGATCTGTAATAGCACGAGAACTTTTCAAATTACCAGAATTTTAAAAATAAGTCAGGTCACCTTAGAAAGTAGTAAATATGTACAGAGTTTGATCATGGGTACTAGATTTGATTAAATTCTAAGAATTGTTCCACAAATATAACGTGTGATCAGAAACTGTTAAAACAGCCTCTAATTTTTTTTTAAATATGGACACATCAAGAGTAAAAAATATATAGTATAAAAGTCAAGTCGCCTTACTTAGTTCTATATTCATACCAAGTTTGATGCAATTCTATTTCCGGGTTCATTAGTATCTACGGAGACATAACCATACACACGCGGACAAATATACACAAGCACACAAAATGGTAGATGATCTCATGTTTTTCCCCCTCCACTATCGAATGCGCAACGTAAGAGTTTCTCAAGCGGAAAGGCCTAACAATTCTTTGTTTCGCGACAGTACTCAATACTTGCTTCACAGAAGTCCTTTTTTAACAATGGGAGGCCGGAAAAAGTATAAGCGTTACGATATGGGCAACACTGGTACGAGTGTGAAGACATACCGCATTTACGCGGGGAGCACTAAGTTGACATTAAGTGTTTTAGTAGTAGACCTTAAGCAGAGACCCTTTAATTTTTGAGTTTGGACATTATGACGTAAAGTCAAATGATAGCTTCTAGCTTTGTGTTTACAAATCATGTTTTTTTTCAACGTACAGAAGTCTAAAATGGTCCGGTTTTATAGCATTTTAAGTGGCCACAAAACGTGTTTATAATAGGCATTCCGCATTTTCGTAACATTTTTTAAAATATAATTTTACCAAAATTAGAATTCAACACCAGATTTTTTTATAGAGTTGAAATATAATAATTTGCAAATTAGTTTCCATTTTTTAAAAAATAAAATATATATGCAACATTATTTCATACAAATTCTTGCAATTTATTGTCTTGCTGGAAATCATTTTTAGCAAAGTCTGAAAGTCGTACAGACGATTAGAGTGTTTCACATTAAAGATGCTAATTTATCAGTATAACGGTGAGGATCGTTACACATCTTTGATGCAGTTCAAAGCCTAGGATGTCGCGTTTTCGTGAGAATTAATCCTTCCGCGATGTTTTCAACAGACCACCGGGTTTGTAGCGGTCATCTGAAGACATTTTTCAAGCTACAAGCTGCTTTAGCTCACGGTCGTGAATGATTTATAATGCACATCGCGGACGTGAGATAGGCCCAGTAAACAGTATTAAGACGTGTTGGCCGCCATGGTCAGGCCATATTCGGTTTTATTTATACCCGATAAGGAATGGGGAAACGTGCAATGGATAGTTTTTTTTTTTTTTAATCCAGTGAGAAGTGTCGTAGCTGAGAGCAAGCGAACCCCGAGGAAGCCCTGTGGGAGGTCGTCTAACCGAAAAAGGAAGTGTTCAGTTCGCTGCACCCACACGCTCCAGGTGTAGCCCGGCCATCTGCTTCCCAAGCCAGCAATACCAAAGTAACCCAGCTCTGCACTGGGTTATTACTTGCCCTCAGACAGTCCATGACTTCTGAAGTAAACCTTTAAAAGTATGTAGGGTTAGCCGGTTCTGTGGATTGTGCAGTGTGTTGCGAAGTTGTAAAGTAAGTTAATGAACATACACATCAAATAATGGCGTTATATATGTAACATATATATTATTTAATACGACACCCTTATTACTAAAATATTTTGAAGCCCTTAAAATAGCTTAAAATTTTTTTCAGCGTGTTCTTTCTTGAAGAAAAACACTAACCTGATTCGTAAATAAAAAAAAAAAACCGTTCGATTGAATATACGTGTCCACAAATAAAAAAATTTATAAACGCGACTTAAAGTCCCACAGAAAAAAAATATATATTCCGGAAACAATGCGCTATAATTTAATGCGCCGCGCATAAAGGCGTTATTATTCCGAACTCTAGCACAATAATCGTCCATATAGATTCCCTTTTTACTAACTTCAGTTCGTTAAAAAAGCATCTGGCGAGGAAATCTCAGTTTGTGGAACATCTTTTGCTACCTCGGAAAATTTCATTTTTGCTACAACTTTGTTATTTCATAGTAATTTCTGTAAAATACCATAACACGCCAGCCAGTAAGCTGCTTGGGAAAGGATTTCCATCACAAACCCCCCTCCTACTTTACTGAACCCTGTCCATCTGCCAGGAACCGTCAGATACAGAAATGTGAGGTAGCCTACAGCTGCTTCACTCAGAGGCCGTACCGCGCATTTAATTTTAAGTATTTTGCGTTTCCATGTAAAGTGTTTCTTGTTATGTTCGTTGGACGTTTAATGGCCTTAATTATTTGGCAACTAAAAGGTTCAATTTTGCTCAAAGTATTAAATTGTATTATACATTTATAACGAAACACTTTAAGAAGTAACATTTACAAATAGGAGTACAAAATAGTTTTTATCGTTATCTTGAATACGGCAATAATTCATGTCTTAAAAGTCACGTGTGTATTCGAATGAAAGGAAAAAAGAATGGTCTTTGGCAGAATTTTCGATTACTCTACAGTTTTAATAAACAATATACTGTTAATCTAATATAAAATGGGTCATGCGCATAATATCCTAGAGCTTTCGTAGATAAAATGCGAGATACTGTGACGTCATTATTCCATTCACACTCAGATGTTTATTGATTTGCAAAACAGGTAAGTATTGTGCCGAAATCGTTGTAAATAAATATGTTGACAGTCTTAAGCGCAAAGTGGTCCAGAATTAACACGTTTAATTTGTAATATGTATAAAAGAATTCAGTACCTTTCTGTTTTATAATTTTGCTAAGGATTTTTCATTTTTTACGATAAAACCTGTGTGTGCAAATAGGCAGTATGAAAATTAATTTCAGATTTTTTTTTCTCCGGTATGCAATGACATTCTATTTATGTTTGCAAATATCTGCATATTCATTTTTACATCGTCTCTGACCTTACACTTGATAGTAAAGTACCATACTTCGAGGCTTACAAAATAAAATTAACTACAAATATTTTAATAGCTACATTTCTCTCAAATAAATCTTGCAATCAGTTTTTTTTTTTTCATTAATATACTTAATGTATCATTAGGAATGCTGAACAGTTGACTGGCGGTATCATCTGATTAAACACCTACCAAATTGCAAAACAAAAGTGAAACACGTGAAAATTAACTTATCTTGGTTTCTGGGTACTCACTACTTTAAAGAGAGACTTAATTTGACTAAATTATGGAAAACACTGCTTGAACTCTAAGGTAAATGTAATTAAAGCGCACCTAAATATGTGACATAATAACTATTATACACTAAAAACAAACAAAACAAAGGAATACTCTAGCGTTGTAAATTAGTTGTTCAAAATACTAGCAATATGCTGCAGACTTACCAAGAACTAGTGCAAATTTGACTTCTGGACATTTACTATTTATCTTAAGAGCGTTGAAGTGGAGGAAAATCGTAATTTTATATTTATATGATATACTGCTTGTTTTGTAGTCGCTACTTGGGAGTATATTTTCCTCTTACAAAGAAAATGGTTAAGCAGTAAATTACGATTATTTGGGTGGTGTTAAGTATTAATGAGATCCTTAACAATAATAATTTTAGCCTTCTAACCTTCCCCTTCCATGAAAATAATTGTGGTTGCCACCCTTATATCGCATAAAACTACGTTGGCGTTACGTTTTGTGAACATTACATGTTGCCTATTCAGGCAGCACGCCATAAGGAACAAAAAAGATCTTCTTGTCGCAAGTGCCTAGAATGCGCCGTCTACCAGAAAAATGGACACAGCTCTTCTGTGCCAGGTACGTAGGCAAAATTGCTACATCCGCTAAGAATTGGATTTGTACTATGCTTTCAGGAAAACACAACCCGTGATGCAGTTGTTGAAGCATGTCGCAAAATGCAGTTACATAAGCTAAAAAACATAAAAAAAAAATAATGCTTATGTGCGACTCTGTTAATTTGGCAACAAATTTGGTTCAGCAAAATTTACAAAATGTTATTATTTTGACGACATATATCCACGAACTTCATAAACAACAGAACATATTTTAGTACATTCTGAAAGAATATCAGTATGTCATGTACGGATTTCGCTAACAAATAAATATACATAAATGAATCTCTATATCCCTTGGTCACGCCATCACGCGTGAACGGCTGGACCAATTTCACTTTTTTTTTGTGTTTGTTATTGTCAGAAAAAGTTTCTTATTAAAAAAAATTTTAAAATTGCGCGGAAAATTAGAAAGTTTAAGAATATTTATTTAAGAATACTTAACAACCATATAATATTATTTCTAATTTAACCTTATCGCTTTTGACAATATAAACATTTGACAAAGAGGACGTAAAAAATCTGAATATCGTTTAAAACAAATGCTTCGATCGGAGTTATTTTATTGATAAAAAATAAAGAAAGAAAACTGAATTTCTTAGTGTACATCACGGTTAGTTCAGAGCCATTACGCCTTGAGGATGCTATAATTTCGTCAAATGCTAAACAAATACGAACATTGATTTCCATAATTTTGTCTGCATGCTTCCTGTCATAACGATGACTATTGAAATCGAATAGTTATAATTAATAAAAAAAGTGTGTATATTATTCTAATGCTTTATGATATACAATATTCTTAGTATATAAACAGTTTTGTTGGTATTCCGACACGGGAACAGGCTACATATAACTGTTGACTGGCTTGGCTTCCGGGCATATAACTGGCCATGTGAAAAACATGGATTTTCAAGATTGATGCCACAAACACTTAGCGACTGCCCTTGAGATTTATTTATCGACATTAATTATAACAATTCGATTTCAATAGTCATCATTAAGGGGTCAGCTAGTTAGTTAATAAATATCGTATGGTGGAGGCAACCTGTGGGGATAAGGATAACTCCAAACTGGTTGATGGTATTCTGATTTTGGGCCGATAGGCTGCCATCATCTCTGCACATTGTGACAATGGAATGAGACCCTACGAGGGAGCGTTGCCAGAATAAACGGACCGGGGAAACGTGAGTTCTCTGAGAAATCCTGCCGACTAGCGACATCGTCCGACACGATTCCCACTTGCGATAATCTGGGGCTGTAACCCACCGTTTATTCTGGAATCGCCCCCTCGTAGGGTCTCATTCCATTGTCACAATGTGCAGAGATGGTGGCAGCCTATCGGCCTAAAATCAGAATACCATCAACCAGTTTGGAGTTATCCTTCTTCCCCCAGGTTGCCACCACCATACGATATTTATTATATAGATTTATTTGTTAGCGAAATCCGTACATAACATACTGATATTCTTTCAGAATGTACTAAAATATGTTCTGTTGTTTATGAAGTTCGTGGATATATGTCGTCAAAATAGTAACATTTTGTAAATTTTGCTGAGCCAAATTTGTTATCAAATTGACAGAGTCGCGCGTAAGCATTATTATTATTATTTTTTTCTGTTTTTAAGCTTATGTAACTGCATTTTGCGACATGCTTTAACAACTGCATCACGGGTTGTGTTTTCCTGACAGCATAGTACAATTCCAATTCTTAGCGAATGTAGCAATTTTGCCTACGTACCTGGCACAGAAGAGCTGTGTCCATTTTTCTGGTAGACGGTGCATTCTAGGCACTTGCGACAAGAATATCTTTTTGTTCCTTACGGTGTGCTGCCTGAATAGACAACATGTAATGTTCACAAAACGTAACGCCAACGTAGTTTTATGCGATATAAGGGAGACAACCCCAGTTATTTCTATGAAAGGGGAAGGTTAGAAGGCTAAAATTATTAATTGTTACAGGTCTCATGAATACTTAACACGGCTCAAAGAGTCGTAATTTAACTCCTAACCGTTTTGTTATTTTGACAAAATACTATTTTCAAAGTCGATTTTCAAAGCTAATTACTCCCTTAGTAATCACTTTTATTTAAATTTTCCGATATGATGATGACTTTGTTTTTCATGAGGAATCACCTCCCTGAGTTTGGGCTCTTAATTACTTTATATCCTGTATAAAAATCCATTACAACTAATTTTTGTATTTAAAAAAATTGCTGAGATTTTAATTTTTTGTTACTTTTAGCATTTTTTTAATATAGAAAAATATTTCACAATGTGTTTTATATACTACCAGCCGTAGCCTGTAACATGTAGTTTCAATGTGACATTTTTCATTTCGTTTTTTGGTTTCTGCGGCCTATAAAATCGGAAAACATGCAAATTTTGACTTTGAAATGCCATACTAGGAAAACTGGCTGTGATTTTTGTACGAAGAAAATATACTCACAAGTAACGTCTACAAAAACTAACATTATTTTATACAAACATAAGATTAAGGACGCCGTTTGACTGTGGTATTTTGTGTATGTTTCCAAGGCCATGGTTATTGTTAATTCCAATGAAGTTTAGGAAGATAATCTAATTTCTTATGTATGAATTTGGCGAAGGAAAATTTTCGCCGTTATTTGCACTGATGCTGGTAAGGTGTCAAGTTTATACCGGCTGTTTGGAGTGAACTTCGGGTGCAAAACCGAACATTGCCGAAGAACGAGAATATACCCGAGGCTACTCCGATACCATGACAACTATCGGTGGAAATTGCCCCTACCTAAGGTAATAAAATAAAGCTTCCTAAAGGTGGATCAGTCCGTCGTCCGCCCGTCCAGACGTTGACGGTCCGTCTACAAAGCTAGCGATTTACAACATTTCGTCATCCGTCCGTCGATATTCATTTCATTTTCAATGCTAATGTACGATCAGAAAAATTTTATGGGACGTAAAAAATTTCCCTCAACAATTTACTTGTTTTTAAATAATAATTTATTAGTCTGTGGCTGCTAATAAGTGCAACCGCTGTTTTTCACCCAAAATAAAATTTGCGAGCATGATATTTACTAATAAAATTATTTATGTTTCAATTTCAGTAATCATTTTGTAGATAAAATAATTTATGTTAGTATTTTAATGTTTTCCGTGTGCCAGAATTTTCTCTGTCGAAGTTTAAAATTAATGTCATGAATTTGCAGTAATACGCAAAAAAAAAAAAAAAAAAAAAAAAAAAACTAACCTAACAGCCTTCTTACTAAGGCTCGTATTCATGAACGACACTTTGTTCCAAAGCAGACTTTTAGATTAGCAAAGTCACAGTTTTCCATTTCATAGAAGAAACTTTAAGCAAAGTAAACTTTATGCGAGAATTTCCACCAAAGTCGCCAAAGACCCCGACTTTGGCTGGCAAAGTATACTTTCCTCTGTTTATATATCAAAAATGGAGGTTATGCGATTTGTAGAGGCAATGGAAGATTTGGAAGAAATGGTTGCTATAGCTGCTCCTGTTCCTTGGCGTTTTATCAGGGATCTTCAAAATCCTTTAGAATTTTATAGTGAAAATCATTTCGTGATGAGGTATCGCTTTAACAAAAATGCTGTTTTACAAATCATGAATTTGATTCAAAATGATTCGCATCACGAAAATCAGAGAGACCGGCCAAACCCTCCAACTGCACAACTATTTACATCATTACATTACTATGCTACAGGTATTTATTATGATTTGTTCAGGAAACATTCAACTGATATTTATTTACCCGCGATGTTCAGTTATTTTGTTGCATTATGGGGTTTCATGCAGCCAACCTGCTAGTTGAATAGTAAAATCTATACTTTGCAAAGTTTACTTTACCTAAAGTCTAGCTTTGTCATAGTAACGACTGTGAAATGCATTTTCATCAAAGTTTAACTTTAGGTAGAAAGTTGGACTTTGCAAATTGCCTGTTAAAGTCTCGTTCATGAATACGAGCCTAAAATAAAACTGCTGAAACGATCGCTGGCATCTTTAGAAGGCTGTACTTTCATTCGTCATCCGTCAAAAGTTAGAACTTGCCAAGCTATCGACGGTGGGATGGATGGAAATATTGGAAGCCTCCGGTTGGTTGAAGGTCATGTGACTGACGGACGTACGGTCGACTGACGGGTAAGACCATGGAGGTAAGAAGTTAAGGAGCAGATGTGTGGCGCGCAAATTTAAGCCAAAACACGTTTCGGCCCAGCAAAACATTACTATTCTGTACATGCGAATGGTGTTTTGTAGTGGATAAATTGAGGCGGTAGCTGCAATAACGACCCATAGGCCCATAGGTCCTTTTTCGGGAGAATGTTTTAATCGATTCTCCATGGTTTGTTCCATGTGCCTACATATTTTCATGGAGAAATGTTAAGTCGTTATGTAGGTATTAAGTTTTGTTTACGAGAATAATGTATTGCTCTATGGGCCCTTTTTAAGGAGAACTTACTAAATTAATGTATACAAATTTTCATAGAGAAATGTTCATCTTTGAAGTTTAGAATGAAGTTTAACACATGTTTATTCTTTGTCTATGAACTTAGCAGTCATTGTTTACATGCAAAGTTGTTGTAAATGTAGTCAGTATCTTTTATTGAGAGTTTGAACATGAATGAAACAGTATTGCATAGTAGGATCGAAGTGTTACAAACACAAGTGACAAAAGGGGCAAAATATAAACCAGTGGACACATTAAACTGGAGGAGATCAGAAACTAAAACGAAAAGGAACTCGGGAGAAGGTTATGTATCTCACTCAGGTAAACGAGTTGCAAGTAAAATGTTTAGAGAAGTAACAAAGTGCTGCAATAAAATGTGTTTTCAGTAATTTACATTGGCAGAACAAAGAGAAGTCTACGATTCATTTTGGAATGGTCAATGGAAAGAATCGCAAGATGTATACTTAGGTGGGCTTATAAGTATAAGTACAGAAGCAAGAAGACATCGTAGAACTGTACAACCAAAAGTAAAGAGAGAAAACCATTAAACAATTTGGTTGTAACAGATCAGTTTGCCGTTCTTTCCTTCTCAGTGTAGTACAGGTGTCTGCCAAGAGGATTAGAATCATACAAAAGAAAATAGCAACAGGAGAAACATTTGAAGAAAGGAGAGGAAAGCACTGCAATCGTCCCAATAAGCTTGGAACTCCGGTTTGGGAACTAGCTGTGGCTCATTTGAAAAGTATCCCTCACAGTGGCAGTCATTACGGCCAGTGTAAAAGCAAGACTTTATTTTGATAACCCAGATTTAACAGTCAAAGGACTGTATGAAGCATTTAAAATATAGTTTGATGAGCATCAGAAGGGGAAAAAACTAACCATGGCCTACAAGACATACTTCAAATTTTTCCGCCGAACCGAAAACGGATGTGTGTGACTACTGCACCGAATGTAGCATAAAGCTTCAAATGAATCCCAACGATGAATGTCGTCTTATGTACACACTTCACAAAAAAATGCTGAGAAATATTTCTCAATGAAAAATAATTATATTAAGAGATCAAAAAGCTGTGATGAGGTACTTGTCTTAGAGTTCGACTACAGCCAAAATCTGCCTCTACCAAAGTTAGATATAACGAAGCAGTTTTACAAGCAACTGCTGTGGCTATTTGTTTTCAATGTGCATTGCCACAATGATGACACGTCATTTTTCTATACGTTTGTGGAATCACAGGCGAAGAAGGGCCCCAATACTGTGGCATCGTTTTTATTTCATTGTCTTTCAAATAAGTTAGAAGAAAATCCTAACGTGAAGCATCTTATTTTTCTATCAGATGCCGCAGGGGGACAAAATAAAAACTCTACAATGTTAAAATTTTGTTCCTGGCTAGCCAAAAGATACTCTATAGATATTGTGCACATGTTTCCGGTAAGAGGACATTCCTTTGGACAATGTGATAGGAACTTTGGACTAATGAAGTCAAGGTTGAGAAAGATGGACAGAATCGAAACCCCTGAACCTTACCTTGAAAACATTGTGTTGTGTCGAAGCTCGCCATCTCCCTTTCATCTGCTTCATGATCCAACCCTTATCTATGATTGGGATGTATCATTACAACCATACTTTCAAAACAATCCTTCTGCCCAAGGTACACCATTCAGGATACAGCAATATGTTATTCTCAAGTACACACCAAGTGGAAATCTGTTATGCTCCAAGACTTACACTGAAGTGTTTCAACCATTCAGGTATATGAAAACCTATGTCAAAGAGCTCAGATTTGTACCTGTTCTATGTGCTGGCTTAAAGAAAGCAAAAGTGAAGGATTTGAGAGGCTTATTTCCTTACCTCACAGAAGTAAGTAGGAATTTCTATGATGCCCTTTGTGAAGACCACTGTAAAACATCCGCAGAAAGTGAAGACGAGGATGACTAACCAAAATGCCTGTAATCATTGTAGGCCCTTAATGTACAAAAGAAATATTTGTGTCGTGCCATGCTAGTTGTACACATTCTGCGTATTTTATGACCCATATTTTTTTTAAGGTTTCCTTCGTACAGTGGTTGTAAGAGTAAAAAAATGTTTGGTGTTACATTTTCTCAATCACGAAACTGTATGTAAT
>PNEQ01004133.1:27747-58871 GCA_003012365.1 Medauroidea extradentata
ATAATATCTTGCTGTATAGCCTCTTTGTAAACCATGTACTAACTGTATGTATTGCTTGGGGTAAACTATTACTGTATGTTGCCACTATTTTCATTTTTGAACAGCCGTTGAAATGAGGTTGGAAAATAATGTCATGTGCAGCAATACTTTATAGGCTAAACCACGAAACTGTTCGTATAGCATCAGGTACAAAAAAATAGTGTTGTGTCTCTATTTCATAGTTTTAAATGTTTTGTATTATGACGCATGTTTTTGGTATGTTTCTTGTCAACAGTTAAAAACCATGCTGGAAAATAAAATGTCTTGTGGACTACTTAATCGATAATGCGACTGTGTGTTACAATATTTACAATAGCAGTTTGTCACGCCACTCACTACAGTATTGCATGATTTCACATTGTTTGCACATCTTACGATGCATTTTTTACAAGTTTCCTTTCAACGTTCACTAGTGGGAGTAATGACTTGCAGTGTGACTTCCATTCTAACTGCATCATTGGTTTCTTCTCAAAGAAGATGGATGTTACTATTTTAGGTCAAATATAATTTGTTATTCATAATACATTATTACAGACTAATATGACACTCAGCATTACACATTAACAATGGTGGCACACTGTTATAAATGAACTTTCATGTGAAATATGTTGTTCTCCATAAAAAGGGCCTACACAACATATTTTATTATTATACATATTTCTGCCCTGCAATATAACTAAGCATTGATAATTACATAGTTATTTTCAAGTCGAAGCGAACTATATTACTATATTTTCAGAATACCTTTTAAAGGATAATACTGTTTGTTGTTCCATTACGAAACCTTTAAACCTCTGTAGCCAAAAACAAGGTTTTGGAGTATAGGCCCTTATTACAGCTACCGCCTCAATTATGGGTTTTTATGGAACATTTTGCACAACGACGTCATGTTGTGCGTATAGTTGTTCGGCAAGAGCATCTAAAAATGTGCCTGGCAGATAAAATTTAAATAATACGCAAATAAATAAGGAAATTTCCTTAGCCACATAAGTGTGTCATTTTGTCAGGGACGTAAAAGTTCCCTTTTTATGTATGCGTTACTTAAATATTTAGAGCTGGTAAGACGTTCCAAGCAATAACATTGTTTAATATATTGGATAAAATATTCCACGAAACGAGTGATATTATTTTTGACAGTTTCAGCAGTATATATAGTTCGTCTGCCTCAGTCAGTGAACTATGCATGTATCTACTAAATTATGTATACTTATGTACACAGTACCAAGTAAATATAACATAACTATAAATTCATGTATGTATACCTAGTAAACATACATATATAGCATCGAGTGTAATTACTGTTTATAATAATATTATAAACAGGAAACCTTCTACTAAGTGTTGATATTATCAACACTTAGTAGATGGTTTTCTGTGGTATTAGCAGGGACGTCGGAATTACTAAAATGTTGGGGTAGCGAAATTAAATTCAGATGAGAGTTGACACCGATACGATACCACCAAATAAAAAGGGGGTCAGGGGGACCTCCCCTGGGAAAATTTGGATTTCAAGGTGCAAAATGGCTGCTATTTGAGCATTTTTCGTACATAACACTGGTAAAATTATTAATGTCTTAAACATAACATTTGTTTTATAAATATCTCTTCATCAAACTCAATTGGAAATGTCTACTCAACCTTAAAATAGTAACTTTGAAATAATAACAAATATGAAATCACATAATGCTACACTTCTGCATATCATTTTACGCATGCACATTTTAAAATATGTAATTTAAATTGAATTGAGAACTAACACACCACAATGCAATATCTGGTTGTTAAAATGTTGCATGTAGTTATTTTAATTATTTTAGTATGTCAAAAATTGTCTTCTACTGAATAAAGTAAACTACTACTGCCATGTTTATCACAGTGATTTTATACACTAGTACGTCCCTCGCCTCTTGCATGCTACTGGCAGGTTGGTGCACCTGCACCTGTCAAAGCTAAAGGTTCAACACACATTTGGCACTCGTTGCCCATTACCGCCTCGTCATTGCCTGGTACATATCGCACGTAAAAAAGCAACACTTTAAAACTGTTGCTATCTCAAGCCAATTTCCAAAATAAATAAATAAATAAATAAAATCAAACTACCAGCGACCGCAGACAATAGTTTTGCCAACTTCCTGAGGAAAATTTTCTCTCGAGTAACGTATTCCTGAACAACCACTGACGCCGATATCTCGGACATTTAACTGTGGCGCAACAGATTGTGCTTTACAAGTGCATCATTCTGGATAAACGTTTTCTCATTAAGGGCGCGATCTACCGCAATTTTCATATCCATGTTTTTATTTATATATGCGTACCGGTTATTGTTTTCTCGCTTGTTTTAGACATAATATGTGACCAAATTTTCTTATTATAAGAACTTTTTACTTCGCATAGTTTTTGCGTATTGGCTCCTTAAAGTCAAAATTTGCATGTTTCCGTTTTAAAGAACGACACTAAAACCAACTCATTTACCGAACTGAAAAAATACACAGTGAATTACTATGTTGTGGACTACAAATTCAGCTGTGTTTAACCACAAAAATAAAATATTTCTTTATTTTAAAAAATATTGAATTTTTAAAATTTTTATTTTAAGTTTCAGCTTTTTTATTTAAATACAAAAAAAAAAATATTCTTAATTTTTATGTACGTGACATTGTAGCCTGCGACGTATTTACAAGCTATTACGCGAAGATAAAAAAATTTCATAAGAGCCAAATTTAGTCGCATTTTGTGTCTAAAATAAGAAAAAAATATCTAGTACAAATTAAAAATAAAAACATAGTGATGAAAATTGAGGTAGACTACACACGTTTAAAATGTGTTGCAGTGTGTTCGTAAACAGGTTTTTTCTACGAAAATATGGCACGGTTGCCCATTGTGCGAACGTACGAAAAGAAAACAAACTTCAGACAAGGTCGGAACCTCATTTCTCATTAAAAACACTATTTCTAAGCCATCCAACATGGCTAAAAACGGCCTTTCCAGACTACCGTACTTCAAATGTACTAACCGGATGTGAAATTCAGGTTACGACCTGCACTGAACTTAGTTACAGACTTTCCACCAATAAAATTATATAGTCGCCTCTTAACGTCCCACAGTAAACACCGTTCGGCGGGAAGCTTGCACGCTATTTCAGAGCGTGACTCGTTGAGGCGACGCGGCATTTGATGCGCGCTTCAAGGTCGACCTTACTGCTCCGTCGCTTTTGAGCCTCTCACGCGCGGGTAGCTATCTAAGGATATTGTTTTTGTAGTTTTTTCCATACTATCTTCCGAAAGCGAGAAGATTTCAATTGGTGTTTTTAGCGTTTATTTATCTACCACACTCTCTTACAAGACGTATACGCAAATGTACGTTAACAACTGTTCTGGAAACATAGTTTATTTGAAGGAAGGGCAAAAAAAACGACTTTGCCCTATCGTATATCATGAGAGAGAGAGAGAGAGAGAGAGAAAGAAAGAGAAAGAGAGAAATACGTGAAAATGGCAAAGGTGAAAAATACATCTGACGTTTATAGTTCTCCTTTATTGCGCATTTGCTTCTGTGTCTAAACACGCAAATGTAAATAACCCGTGCGCGTGCACCGTCCTTCGAAAGAAGTGTGTTCTGCACGTAGGTAGTATGTCACAATAATGCCGAATAATCCCACAGTATTTGATTATGTTTTAAGAATGGTATTTATACTGTCCAGGCGATGAGAGCTATGGAACTGTATTGGCGTTTGTAGGTCCTTGTAACATGGATTAGGGACATCTGATTCTCCCGGAAAGATTTTTACACTAGTTTTTTTTCTCAGTGTGGGTAGTAAAAAAAGTAATAATAAAATAACAACAATGTATTATTGTCAGCATTCAGGAACATCAAACACTGGTAATCTCGCGGTGGCCGAATGATCATAACATTCGTATTTTATTAAGATGATCCGGGCTCGATTCTCGGCGGGGCCGGTCCCCGGATTTTCGCACGTGGAAATCGTGCCAGGCGATACCGTTGGTCGGCGGGTTTTCTCGGGGATCTCCCGTTTCCCCCGTTCCTTCATTCCTGCGCTGCTCAACCTCGTGTATCACCCCTCGCCAGCTCTAAAGATCTCGAGTTAAGCGCTGACCAAAATCTCTCGCTCACTGGTATTTTTAATATTATCAGCCAGGTAGTTTCCAGGTATTATTGCATGTAGGCTACATTACCTACGTCAGGTAGGAGCATAGATATAAGTTTTGGACTTCTAGGGATTTTAACCTGCCCTGCACCCATAGTATTAATGCAGAAGGGTAGTAGTAAGGTATTTGTGAAAAACCAGAGAAAACTATGCCGCCACATTTTGGACATGAAATGTCGTCATACATTTTGCCACTAACATTCCGTCTTCAAATTAGCCCAGGATTCTTGTGGCGTGCTTACTAGGCGGTTGTTTCTGGAAACTATGTATGTATGTATGTATGTATGTATGTAGATATGTATGTACGTGTATATGATGTATATGTGTATGTATGTATATGTGTATGTAT
This sequence comes from Medauroidea extradentata, assembly GCA_003012365.1. Taxonomy (NCBI): domain Eukaryota; kingdom Metazoa; phylum Arthropoda; class Insecta; order Phasmatodea; family Phasmatidae; genus Medauroidea; species Medauroidea extradentata. The sequence goes on from PNEQ01004133.1 coordinate 32,298, forward strand.
GTATATGTGTATGTATGTATATGTGTATGTATGTATATATGTGTATGCATGTCCCCGTAGGCGAGTGCGTTATATTTTCGGCAGGTTGGACTGAGGGTGGCGGTGCGGTGGCGACGCCCCTGCGCGACGCGAGGGACGCCGTCCTTGTCCTTGGCAGATTGTTAGGCAGGTAGGAGGGTGCGGGGGGCCGGCGGCTGTGGGTCGGTTCGCACAGGTTGCGCACCTTATACAGCTGCAGCAGCAAGAGATTGAGCGACCCACGCCGACCACACGCCCACGTGAGGGTGTGGACCACTCTGGCCTGCCGCTAGCTGTCTCTGGTCCTTGCAGTGCCGTGTTACGAGCAACAGCCGCCCAACTACCTATCGCTCTTCTACGCGGCTGAATTAAAAGTTAACTTTCAAGAATTCTCTTTCAATGATCCTGCATGACAAATTAATGAAAGATTCCATTATTATTTACGGCAAGCAGTTTACCAAGAATATATTCTATACTTTGTCGAAGAGGAAATTTTGATAATATGATTTGAATAAATGTTACAACACAAAAAATTAAAATACAATAAAATTGTCTAACACACCCACTTAAACAGACAGCGAGACATTCACTACTTCATATATATTACCAGTGGTGAAGCATAGAGTGTATATGGACAAGCAGTGTTTAGCAGTGACTATACACAACTCAAATTTGTGTTTGAGAGGGTGTTCCGAGTTTTGGGAACGTTATAAAATAATACAGATTCCCCACAGTAAGAGAGGATTGAATTCTCCAGTAATACACCTAGGTCCCGCAACACAACTTCTAACACTTGCCTTGGATCACGACTACACTTCACCACTGACTTGTGCCAATTTGAAATATGTTACAGCGTGTAATACATACTTATGCATACAAAATGAACTTACACATGAAACTATGTAGCTACAAGTTGGAAAATTCAGACACATTTAATAGAAACATTATTTTCGAGTGCATCAAAAGAATGCTGAAAAAAAAAGTTTTTAAGTCTGCTATTTCAAGTAAAATATGTAGAGGATTTCACACATGTACAAAAACGTGACTTGAACTTTGCCCCATACCTCCCACAAACAAAATATATTCACCATAAGAAAAAAAATAATCCAACAGTCTTAAGGTGGCCATCTGCCCATGACACCGTGTGGTGTGCAGAGTTTGGACCGTTACCAGATAACTCGAAAACTTCTCATCATATGAGAATGATTTCTGCTTAGGGACAGCATAAAACGCCACACATGTGTATACCCATTTCAAGTCCACCACTACTCAAAAAGCATATTTTATAGCAGCCGAAAATGTAAATTTTGGCGCAGAATTTTATAATACATCAAGGTCACCCCTGAAAAGTATAATACAGGCACGTTGTCTGCGAGAAGACTGCACGCAAGTTCAGTGACTTGCGCCTAGAGGCTAGAGAGAGGCTTGATGCCCACACTGCCTCGTCCTTACCACTTCCGCACTTCTGGACGTCGAAGCACAAAAACATTCACCCAGATGGCCACCTTAAAACACTCTTCACGCCAGTTGAATGGCTTGCGTGTAAAGGTGATACTGCATTACATATGCCGACCAGCAGCACCCTTAGTCCTTTATCGGCTATGTGTAACAAACACACACACACACATAGTCTACCTACGGAGCAACCTTAAGGAGGCTCCCTGTAGCCAGAGTTATTTTCAGTTTCCAAGGCTTACATACGTCAGAGTGACAAGGGAGATCCATGTAAATGCATTGTCCACAGAGGCATAGCCAGGCAAGGGAGAATGATATCAGGATACATACCCTCTTCCCAAAAGCCTGGAAATTCTGAGGAAGCCCTTGCACACTCATGTTTTCAAAACTACCTGTTAGTACCTATGAAATAAAAATAACTGCAATGATACCAAGTAAAGAAAGTCAATGGTTTTTCTGTGTCAGTGTTTATGTATGTAGGGAAGTGTACTTAGAACATCACAACAAAATATTCTGCCATCCTCGCTTCCCCCATCTGAAAAAAATCCTGACTACACCCCAGTTGGCTGCACATAGCTTCTACATGCAAGCCACTGAACTAGCATATTGCATTTATATTAAGACTCACCTTTAGCAAACTCTTGGTGGTGACGTATCTTTTCGAAACATTGTGATAAAGTTAAAGGAATACTGCATGTCTGACAGGTGCTTTAAATAGCCTGTAACAGAATATTCCCACTTTAAAATAATTGTGAAAATGCCAGTTTTGGCTGTTTTCACCTACACGAAACAAACATTAAGAACACAGTTAAAAGTGGAACCAACCAGTCCAACACAAAGACATTCTTAAGTGTTATTTATATGTAGACTGAATTTTAAAATGTACAATTTTTAAATTACATATATAATGACTGAAACCAGACTGCACCCGTAACAAACACACATTACATCCTACCACGATTTATATAATATTTGTATTTCTAAAAATTGTTTTTATTTTTTTAATTTTCATTTTAAAATTCAGCATTTTTTATTAAATACAAAAGTATTTAATTTTTTATTTTCATGTATGTCAAATCATAGCCTACAACATTGTTATACGCTGTGAATTTTGTCGGTTCAGTATGTCAGTTGGTTTTAGTGGCGTACTTAAAACCGTAAAGCGCAAATTTTGATGTTTTTGACTTATCACGCAACAATTATGAGAGATACAAAAGTTTCCTAACAGGAAGATTTAATCACAATTTATGTATAAAATCAGAAAAAAAATATCTGGTACAAATATAAAAATAAATAAAGATGTTGAAAACTGAGGTGAACTGCACCCGTAAGTTAGCATTACTTAAATAACAAAATACAAAAAAATATTTTTTTCCCCCTTAAATTCTAAATATGAGGGGGGGGAGCATTTGATCCCCCCTCCCCCCCTTAAATAATGCCCCTGCCCAGGAAGCTACCTCTTAATTGGTTAGGCTTATCTGTGAATCATTAATTGGTTTGCTCTTCATTAGCAGTGAAGGTCTGCCAATCCTAGCAATGCTCTCCTTTTATTACTTTTGTTTGTGCAGTCCATGAAGAGATATGCCCACATATTACTATCTTTTACTAGTAGCCATCCTCCTCATTTATGTTGTTAGGGTGTTTCATGATCCCTACAGCCATATTTATTGTTCTCAATAAGTAACTGCTAATCTTTTCTATTATTTTTAACTCGTAAAAGTTTATGTGGTTTCGTTTAAGCTAAATTTTCTGTTAATGCTGACTGCTGGTTTTTATATTTGTAGGCCTTAATATGCACATTTTGGTTATTCCAATGTAATTTATAAAAATTTTCCCAGAGAATACTGTATACTTCTGCCTGTTATTGGCCCACTCCTTGTCTTTCCGGCAACTTAATTTCCCAGTAAGATGGAGCTCTCACTTGTTGGCACCCAGAACTGAGTCACTAGCTCAGCAACAGTCGTACACTGCTGGATTGAACACTGTGGTCAAACTACCGGTAATTTGCTACTGCTTAGATGGCCACCCAGATATTATGCATGTGAAAGACACTGTACTTTATATCAATGCCAACAACATTTCAAGATCTTCAAAACAGTGTTAACATAGCAGGTATGTCAACAAGGACTATACAACTCATTAGATGTGTACGTAGACATTTATAAATACTTTTAGAATTTGTGAACTAAAACTTGCATAGACTGTGGTTGTTTACATGCATCAATTATTATTATTATTATTTACTGTCAAGAACTTTGTAAACTACAGATTTTAAAATCTGACTAACCTTTTACAACCACTCTGCATTTGTTGACTAAACTGGTAAGTGGCTCCAAGTGCTATTCCTCAGTACATTGACTGGCAAGCTAGCCTGTTCTTATGCTGGTAAATCCAGGCGTATATTTTTTCTTGTCGAAACTACAGACATATTGTCATAATCTCTTATTTTGTTAATTATGCTTAGCCTACTCTGGACCTTTAGAGGATAAAATCGTCCTTGGTGATTTTGTTGTATGACCATTTAAATTTTTTTGTAATTATAAAAAAAAGTGTAACAAAATTACTATTGCTAATGTAGTGATGCAATTTCATTATTACCTAATTTATCCACTTATTATACAGTTTATTGGCAATACTTTACATTAAAAATCTGGATTTTACTGCCAAAGCTGTGAAATGAGGCGTTGATCCACATATCAGCTAATAAAAAGCTATACATTTTATTGACAACTTTTTATTTGTCACTAATATATGTGTTAACCCCTTCCCTTAACTCGGGGTAATGATTTCAATATAAAAATTTTTCTCGAGTGAACTTGGACTTACAAGAGTGTTTTTCTGACTGAAAATATATTAACACAAGTTTAATAGTGTACTTTTGCAATGACATCAACGTTATCTAAAGATATCAACAGTTTAATTTTTAAAAAAAGTTACGTTTTTAAATGAAAACTATGCAGATTTACATTACAGCAAAATGAGTAGCAAATCAAACTCCTGTAACCAACTACTGTATTACGAACAGTGAATGTTTGCTCCTTGCACAAACTGTTTAAACTGTAGTTAAATGACAAAATGTTCATATAAATAACATTTTCTTTCTGAAGCAAGACAAAAATACATGATGTCCAACCTGCACAAGATGAACAAAAAAAGTCAAATAATAATAATTTGTTGTTTGCTCATATTAAGTAAGTGTCAATTTTACTAAATTAAAAATGGCAATGACAAACATTTCTGGATATTGCACAAAAAGCTATTACTACTTAGATTATTTATTTGCCATCATAGATGTACCTGCTGAAGATGTGTGACATAGTGTGTTACTGCACTCACTGCTAGCTGTTTCTCAGCACATAGGCTGGCAAGGAACAGCCTACACCATACAACTAATTTTACTGGGTCATGGTTACAAACATATTCCTCATGCAGCTAAAATACTTCATTAAACCCAAACACAGCAATACTGGAACTAACATAACAACTCCCAACTTAATTGTGTCACCTTTCATGGACATCATTATTAAACCACTTTTTTCCTTTAACAATTTTTTTAAAGATAATTATGCAAACAGTTTCAAACATACCAAAGTGCACCGCAAACCAACACAGCCACTGCACAAGTCAACGTGCCACCATTTAGCCACACAGAAGAAAAACAAATAAATTTGTACGAAAAGTGGAATGATACAAAAATGCATTACAGAGTTACATGAAGGAAAAACTACATTTTGCCAAACTAGTGACCTACTTAAATGCAGAAAGAATAAATTTTCATTATATGTTTTTCACCCCATTATAAAATAACAATAAATCATATTTTCTATTAGGTACTCTAAATATTAGCTTATAAAGTTTGAAAAAACTAGAATTGTCCTTTCGTAGTTTTTCTATGACTTCCAAGAACTTGTTAACTTAGCTTTAAAGTACTGTAACCAGCTCATATTATATTCTACACCCTCTTTTATTTCTATTAATGCCTCTTCAAACACAATGGATATTAACTTGATTAATAAACACAGTACAACACTACACTAAGAACTGCAAGAGAAATAAAAATTTAAAAGAAAAGGAGAGAGAGAATAAATTGTAGCTGAAGTATCTAAAAAATGATTCTAATGCTAAATGCAGCACAAATAAATTTCATAGACAGCCTATCCTTGACATACATCAGTGCCAGATAGGTACGACAATATCTTTGCATTCACCTATTCTATTTTGCATGTTAAACACTTAAAAAATATTTCAATGATATTACGCTGAAGTTTTTTTAAATTACAGACAGGCTTGCTAACATTTACAGCTACATTGAATTTAAAATTACGCTCTGCGTTATGCGTACCACACCGTTAATGGATGTTGCAATTGTTCAGTGCATGTGTGGGTAGGCAATTAAGTCTACACCAGCACAGCATATTGCTATTACGTACTGTAAAAACATGATAATAACATGTTAAATAAATGACACTGTTCCCATACCTGCTCTAACATTCCACATTACCCCTCTTCCATGTAAAACAGCAAAAATTCAAACAAAAAAAATTTCTTAAGGTGAATATAAGCACATACTGACGCACCCTAACCAACACATGCATAGGTGGGTCACTACATTTTATATTGATGGCACCACCTACCCGGATCATGAAAAGGCATGCAGACCTTAGAACAATCCTGATTTTATTTGGAAACCTTTCAATGTATTGTCAACTGGTTAGGCTGCGATTAAGCATTTAAGGATCCTTACACAGGCCTATGTATTTGCCACACACTACTTTCATTTTTAACAAGCATTTTAGTGCGAAAATAACTTAACTGGGACTTTTCACAGTGATTGTTATGAAAGGATAATAATTTTCAGTAGCCTCTGAATAAAATAGGCTGTAGAGCGAACCTTTACCTTAAGGGCGCAGTCTACCGCAGTTTTCATCTCCATGTTTTTATTTTTATATTTAAACCAGTAATTTTTTTCTTGTTTTAGACATAAAATGTGACTAAATTTTTCTCATATAAAAATTATTTATTTTACACAGTTTTTGCATAATGGCTTGTTAAAGTCAAAATTTGCATGTTTCCATTTTAAGGATGACACTAAAACCAACTCACTTATCAAACTGAAAAAAATTCACAATAAATAGCAATGTTGTAGGTTACAAATTCAGCATCGTTAAACCCCCAGTTAACATATTATTGAATTTTAAAAAAATTTTAATTTTTTTAAATTTAAATTTTAGCATTTTTATTTAAATACAAAAAAATTTTATTCTTTGTTTTTATGTACGTGACATTGTAGCCTGTGATGTCTTTATCCATAGTGAATTTTTTCAGTCTGGTATGTCAGTTGGTTTTAGTGTAGTCCTTAAAATGGAAACATGCAAATTTTGACTTTAACAAGCATTACCTATGCGAAAACTGTGAGAGAAAAAAATTTCATTACAGCCAAATTTAGTCACATTTTGTGTCTAAATTAAGAAAAAAATATCTTGTACAAATGAAAAATAAAACATGATGAAAATGTTGGTACACCACGCCCTTAAGTAGCACACCATAAAATCAGCGTTGTCGTTGAAAGTCCCATACACAAACTGTCTGGCAGGAATCTTGCATGATAGTTCAGCGCTTGGCTCGTGGCGATAAGGCATTTGATGTACACTTAGGTCGACCTTATATCTCCGTCACTTCAGAGCCTCTAATGTGCAGGTATGCTGTGCCTTAAATAATGCTTTTCCTGCTTTTAAGCACTGATTCGTCAGTAAACACACTTTCATTCCAAAAATTACCAATTCTCTGGCGCTTTGGCATGTCCGTTAATGACAAAAATATTTGTTTCTACATTTTTATGCAACACAGTATCAGCCAATACAACGACACTAACCACAGAAGCATGTAATTCTGTAACCCTAACGTGTAATATGAGAACGTCTATACGTTGAACCTGATGTGGTATTTAAAGCCAGTTTCCATGTAACCTATTCTGATTCCTATTTGATTTATCTAAATACATATACCTTTAAGGTCCACATGTATTAAAAGTTTCATTGTTCTCCTAAAAAATTATGAATACATAAGCCAATGTATACACTGTGTAATTGTTATATTGTTCAAGTTTCAATTGCTGCTGTATATTTCAGGTTTCCTTACTTCCTGCCTTTGAACTCTTCTTCCTAAGTCTCGATTCCCACCCTGATCTATGTATTACATCAGTGCAATGAAGAAAAATGTCTCACCGACTGACTCCAGAACATTGTGTTAACATGTTAACCCCTATGACCCCCATCGTCTAGTCTTGCATGCAGCCGCCACCACCACTATCTGAAATTAAAGGACATGAACTACCCATCAGCCCATCGTAGCACCAGGAAGAGTCACCTCATCGATGACTTCATCCCAGTCCAATTACAAAAATGCTCCTGGACTACAGATGTTTCTGACCGACACCACATATCAGCCTACAAGATCCTTCATTAGAGTAAGATCATTGAACCAAACCTGTAGGACCATTGCACCAAACCTACATTGTTTGAATTCTAATTTCTTGCTCTCCCTTCATTAACATTAATTATGTACTAAATGCAAATCATAATTACAATTAATGTTCAATTTCTCTAACGGTATATTTAAGTTTAGTGAACATTATGTAACAGTATGGTCATTCACGTCAATTCAGAGTTCACTCCAAAACTCGAGCATGTTTTCAAAATAATCAAGTTATGTGAAACATTGATTTATTAAAACTATAACAGAAAGAATTGTGCACAAGTACTCACAGGATGGTACTCGCAGATAGAAACACACACACATAACTCACCTGATGAAGCAGATGTAGTCTGCAAAACGTTGTGACCGCGCGTCCATGGAGAAATGTGTTCGTCCTGTGTGTGTGTGTGTTTCTATCTGCGAGTACCATCCTGTGAGTACTTGTGCACAATTCTTTCTGTTTTAATTGTAATTAGTAGCCTAGCGGCCTTTCCTGCCATTGTCTTATTAAAACTTTAACAATATATACACTACTGAATAATTTTCTTTCAGTTACAGATTCAGGCTCTATCCCAATTCACATGAATGGAACACATGCCAACGATGCCACGCTTACAATCCAATGATAAGCTAACACAATCTGCCACACTGTGCAAATACATAGGGTGTACTCAGAAGTACAGTAAGTGTAATTACAGTAGAACCCTGTTATAACGTTTTTCAAGGGACCTGTGAAAAAAAGTGTTATATGCAGGAAAATGTTATAAGCAGGAATCAATATTTTTACACCAATGAATGGATATTACACAATAGTAACTTACAATTTGATAGTTTATGTACAGTGAATAAGCCTATAATGAGATTTAATGAGGCTATACTTACTGTGCTATCAGAAACATGATGAATACATACATTATGTGTACAATAGAGGCTTTCCCACTTGTCTTCTGTAGGTTCATGATTGTCATCTTTAGCATCACAGTTTTCAATATCATTGTAATGTACATTTGTGATACTTTCCCAGACATTAATTTGTTTTTTACCGATATTTTTAGTCTACAGCTCAGTTATTATATTAAAAATAATACAGTTAAGAAAAATTTGACCAGAGTTTTGGTTAATGTCTGAGAAAAAAGTGATGTTATATGCAGGAAATGAAAATACCAGTGTTGTTATAAGCAGGAAATGAAAGCATTAAGCTTTATGGAAAAATGGTGGGACCTAAGAAAAGTGATGTTATACGCAGGAAAATGTTATATCCAGAAATGTTATAACAGGGTTCTACTGTATAGCAGGTTCTGTTTAAGAGTTGTACACACTACTTCAGTTGTCATTTCTTTAATTTCTCAAAATACAGGTTGAGCAAAAAAAAAATATGTACCTAATTTGAAATATACCTACGTGATACAGGAACTCAAAATGTTTTTATCAAATTGTTTCGAAAATGATATCTTAATGGTGGCAGCGACCATTAGCAGCATTTTCTGCGAAACCATTTTCGAATGCTTCCGTGATCCACTGGCCCATTCTGCAGAAATAAGCATCCACAAGCGTTATCAGTACACGTTTCAGTCTGTTTCAATAATGGCATCGTCAAGGTAACACCAGCAATTTGAAACACTCAGGAGAGAGTAGTGCATAAATTAAAGTCAGGTACATAAGCACACATTACATATAGATGCCAACTTACACATATTTATACATAGTACATAAGACTACTGTTAGCAGTTTTTAAACAACTATGTATTTAATGAGTGAATATAGTAAGCAGTTTTCTGAGCAACTGATGCATTGATGTAAACAAAAATTAATATTTAATATAGACAGAAACAAAATCACGTGGTAATGTTAATGTTTAAATGCAACAGAAACACGTAAATTAGTTGACAATAAAAACTAGGCAGGACTCATTTTACCCCCAACTGTCTGTAAGAATACCGGTATAATGTTTGTTAGCATGTAATAAGGAGATGAGCGATAGGTAAAACATGTGTTAGTAATAAGGAGATGAGCAAAAGGCAAAACATGGATGTTCACATAGCTCAGTGGCACCAGTGTACTGCAGTTTAGTTCCCTGTCCCTTCAAACAACAGACCTCTAGTCTCCAACATATCAGAGAACCAACTTCAAGTTAAGTACACCTATGTTAAGTTGACGATGAAAAAGATTTTATTTGTGTATGTTGGTGGCACTGATTTTTAACTTTGTTTTGTACTTGTATCTACATACTCGGGAGCTAGAGTGTGTAAAAGACATTCAAACGAGTCAGTTGTATGCTATGCTTGCAGCTTAGATCTTCAGTTGGTATATTAAACTTGTCAACCTTCCAATGAAAGTTTTTCAACATCTACAATGAATACCACACCTATTATCATCCTCCCCATACAAGCATCAAACGGACACAAATTGATCATATTACACATACATTTCGTGTCATGGATTGTCCAATTTTCATCTTTCTTTGCTCACACTCACTATTGGTGAACTATGAGAATAGAAGTTTGTATTTCTCTGCCCTATACATTAACAACATTGTATATATTGGCCTACATTGTAACTTTTCAGAGATTGGGTATGATGAACCAGCACTGTATTTTAATATTATGTAGTTCTTTCCTTGTAACAAGACTAAAAAAGTTTTTATTCACTAGCCATGAAACATGTTGACAGTTGCTGTTTGTCAGTGTTGACCTTTCACCAAAATACTGACAATTCCTTGCATTTTTACATAGCTTCAGGTACATATACCACTTCTTTGAATTGTATGAATCCCATAGCAAATGGTGCTGAAATTTATAGTTTAGCCCATCACCCAATAACACTGGCTTCCCGTTAAGAAAATGTAAAAATCACAAAATCATGTAAAAAAAAATTAATGAGTCACTTGACTATTTGTGTGTACAGTATACATATTGACTTGTGTAAACTTGTGCTATCTTCTAAATTTATAAGAGGTAGTAGGTATCGGACATGAATGTCTCATCAACGGAAAAGTAATTAGAGATGTAGCAAGTACGTTATTCAGATAGCCAGGAAACTGGAAAGAAATTTATCATAGCGTGAAATGAGGAACCACAATAAATGTTCCAGAAATCAAACCTGGGTTCACCCAAACTGCACCCAGTGTTTTATCATTATACCACCACAATAAGTAAACCTGTACTAATTCGAAGCATAGTGGTCTTCTTAACTTTATTTTAATATTCGTAAAAATATTGTTTATGATCTGAATGCAGAAAGCATGGATCATACTCTACAAACATGTTAATACTGTGAAGTGTTCAGCCACTTCCCCATCTTGGTTAAATATTTATAAAGTAATTTTGTTTTCTTATTTAAATTTACATGTAAATTTTTCGTAACAGGCTATATGAAGTCTTCAGGCTGAGTTTGTCAGGTGTCCGGTATGATACAACAGAATTCAATAACTGAGTAATTGGGGACATGTTAATTTAAATTCATCTTTTCAAAATTTTAATATAAAAATAGTCAAGGAATTTTAAAGTAGAGTCATTTGATTATTTTCCTGGCTTGTTTGATTTTAAATTGACCACAGTAAAATTTTAATTATTTTTGTTGATATAACTTTTTCTTGTATTTTGGCTAATTTTTTAGTTTTGGCAATTTTAGTATATTATTAAATTTTCCCTTGTGAAGTGAGTAACTTCAGGTGTTGCAAGCTTCCCCAGGCTGTAGGATTTCTGGCGCCAACGTTGTGGTTGATAGCTTGCTTCATGGAATTCTCTCCATGACGTAGGTTATTGACGCACGTAGGTCAGCCATCACAGGGGGTTGCTTAGGGTATTGCGCCGCGAAAGTAGTTCCACTGTTGTGCACCTTTTGTTCCCAATTATTATATTTGTGTGGATAAATAATTTCATTCAATGTAAAAACTATGAATTCAGATTTTGGAATCCTTTTTTATATGTTTAAGTGTCATTTTACTGATTTTGTTAAAAATTGAAGTCTGTTGTATCACTCCGCCGATGTGCGCTATTTGTTACCATGTCCGTTGCCGTGAGGGAGCAGTTGGTGCCGGGCGCTGGCCCAAGGCGGTCGCGAGTTGTAGAGGAGTTGGTGCCGGGCGCTGGCCCGAGGCGGTCACGAGTTGTAGAGGAGTTGGTGCCGGACGCTGGCCCGAGGCGGTCGCGAGTTGTAGAGCAGTTGGTCTTTCAGTCGGAACGAACAAATGTTTCATAACCATTTTTTTTGTTAATGGTAACGCCGGACATCTCACCATTGATTTGTGTTTTTGGTACCAAACCGTCATTTGTTGAATCATCACGAAGTAAGAAGGAAATGTAAAAGTTAAAGTTGAAAATAAATCAACAGTTGCCTTAATTCGTGACAACAAACAACATCAGACGCAGGACGCATCACATCATTAGCGCCAACAAACAGGGACAACAGATAGATAACATACAAAACATCAGACATCACCGCGTCACAATACTATGTGAGCCACGCAGTCATGTCGGTTTTCTTATATTCAATAAAAAGTCATGCTGTATTTTTAAAAAAATGTCTTTTATATAACTTAAAATAGGCTTATATACATGTAACATTTTACATTAATCTTCATATTTCTTAAAGCCATAAGCATATTTTATTAACATTTCCAAGGTCTCCAGATAAAATGTTACATCATATTTAAAGTGTTTAATTACGAAAAATATTTTACAACATTATTTGTGAAACACTTTAAGAGTCAAAATTTTTGTAACATATAACATAATACACTTCTGAACGCAAAGACTGGACTGAAAATCTGGATTCTGTTAAAACGTTTAAAGATTCAAAATTTCTGACAGCTTTGTGCAGTCTAGAACACTAGAGCAATCAAAACTACCAGAATTTCTTACAGTTTAACAATTAAATTTTACTTAAATTTAAATTGTTTGCAAATTTTTCAATGCGTATTAACTCTTTCGCTGCGAGATGAAATTTTTTTAATAATGCCAAGATAGTGTAAAACATTTTTTAAAAATGTTTTTTTTTTTTTTACAGTTTATTTTTGGTTATTTTCAAGCGAGAAAACCATGTAACTAGGGTTTAGAGAGTCATTTAATTTGGTGTTCGACTAAAGTCGAATGACGCAAGTTAGCAATATTTTGTGTATTCGACTTTAGACCAACATCGCAGTTAAGGAGTTAAAAAGTTTAGTTTATAGCTTACACATGATAGCAAAGCAACTATGTTCATATGCTCCATTTCAAGAACTTCAATTAGTAAATAAACAGTTTAAAAAAAGTTATAATTATGTCAACCAAAAAATAAAAAAATATATTCAGGCCTTTCACTGTATCATATTCTATGACTTGGGAGGTGGTGGTGGTGGTAATGGTTTTTCTTTCTCATGGGCTGTAAAAAAATGGGAATGAATTATGAAATGCTTTTACAGTCCAAATATATGTACATATTTCAGCTACATTTCAACGTGATCACCTTGTAAATAGAGACACTTATCACACAGGTGCACCAGCTTTCCAGTACCCTCTGTAAAGAAAGTAACAGCTTGCCTTCTATGCAACCTTGTTTATTTAAACATTTTGGGCATGGTACGCATACGAGGTGCATCAAATGTTGTGCTTCCACCTTCTCCAGACATTAAAAAAAATGGCTGGGAGGATGACGCTTAACAGCAATGACAAAATGTGAAACACTGTGACAACGTAGATGCACGGAAACTTTCTTCACAGAGGGTATTGCAAAGCTGATGCATCTGTACGACAAGTATTTCAATCTGCATTGTGATTATGTTGAAACATCACTGAAGGTTGTACGTTATCTTTTGACAGTAAAAGCATTTTTAAAATTCATTCTCATTTTTTTACAGCCCGTCGGAGGTTGAAGGAAAAAAAACTCTCATACACATAATATTACCTCAAAATTAACACTGTCAGACCGTGAAACGCTCTCACAATACTTAAATGCAAAGAAGAATACATTACACTTCTGTAGCATTACAAAATGTGCTGATGTATTAATTTAATACACAGAACTTACTGTATTATTTTTGATAAGATAGTCTTTAAAAGTGCTCACTTTACCACGAATAACCTACAATAAAATTTCTGTAAACAGTTTTGAGCAACTATGAAACTATTCGAACTGACACTTTAAATTTTTTAAATGCTGGCATCAAAAAACATACAACACACATAAGCAAACAAATTAAACTAACCAAATGATATGGAGGGAACTCAGAATCACATTAAAGTAACAGTTTTTATTAGAAACTCTAAAATGAATCACTACAACGAAATACAGATCTAATTAAAGCTTTCAAATTAAAAAAAAATAATAAGTTATCGTGATATAAAAATCTAATCTAATTGTTTGTACTTAAGGAGAGCTTTGATAAGATTAAATTCACTTCAGAAAAAGCTCGCGTACACACAAAAAGTCTGAGATCGGAGACTGAATAGTCCCACGCTGCACCACGACTATGCTGAATGTTCACCCGGACCTTTCATCATGATGAATTGATTTCTCTGCTGAAAGTTTTTCTAGTTTGTCTGTGTAGAACCCGTTGAGATTCAGCCTGGAAAAAAAAAAAAAAAACTATAATTGCTATACAGCTTCTTATAGATGTATGAGCTAGGGTTATGCACTTACAACTCATTCTGTTGGGAAATACCACAACTGTCAAACAAAAAACAACATTTAAGTTTATCCACTCCACATTCCCTGATAAAAAAAGGGAGAAATCAGAAAACCACCAGTTTATATGATTGGTTGTGTTGGTGAGATGTCCAAATATTACTCATAACCGGTATGTTAAAGAAGTCCCGGAAAAACAAAAAATTCTAACACGCAGATATTGGCAGCAAGCATATAAATAATTTACTTTGTTTACCACAAAGTACCTTGAAGTTAAAAATTGATCCATTCAGAACTAATTTTTTTTTTATTGATTCCCCCAACATCATGGTTGCAAGCTAGGTAGGAAAAGCACAAGTAGAGTATATAAGCAAAATAGCAAATTTAATTTTTAGATCTTCTCTCTACGTTGCAAGATGATTTTGAAAGGGGAAGGGGAGGGAAGAAACAATTTGGGTATTAAAAATTATACATTGCAAAAATCCAAATTTAGATAAACTCTTGCCATTCTACGTCAACAAAAAAGCTGAATTATTTAGATGAAACAATAACATTCTAAAACTTAAACTTACTTATCAGTTGAAAGACAACTTTCTTTGCAGAATAATTTTTATGAAAACAAAAAGTTATAATGAACAAAATCATATTTCCACAATAAATAAAGTATATATGTAGACACACACACACACACGCACACACACACACATATATATATAAACATACATGCATGCACACATAAACACACACACATACACATATGTGAGTTTTATCTATTTCTAAAAAAAGAGAACACTTTGAAATCAAACCAACCCCCAAAAATTTAAGATAGTACACCCAAACATGTTTACAACTCAGTCTTACATTTAAGCAATATATACTAGTGAATAACCATTCAAGTCACATATCAAAGATAACCAACATGGTGTTTTGAACAACTCTCTTGAAATAATTCATCTGAGCACATTGTGATATCTAATCACTACCTGTCCAGAAAAGACACATAATTTAATCACAACAGTTTGTCAGTATAGATTTTGTCCTCTGACGTGTCAATTTCAGATGTATACATTTAACAGTTTGAAATGCCTTACTACTTCACACTTATTACTAGCACATCAGGGAACACAGTGTCATTGAGAGGCCTACGTACAGGATGAAACTTTCTGTACTTGTAGCATGGAGACGTGGACAGATAAGGGTTCTGAGAGTACCAAGCTGGAAGAGAACTGTATCACCTCTATTTGCAGCGTGCCAAACTAGTGTACAATGCTTCGGCAGTAGTATTTTTTTCTACATGATCCTACAATTTTATTTGTGGGTAACATGAAGTAAAATAAAAATGCATTCTTTTTGTAAAGTGTATTATGAATTCGGGCCAGGTGGTATTTGAGTTACAGCAGTCAGAATTTAGCCAAAAAAACAATGTGCATGAAAAACCACAACACTGTTTGTGCGCTACGTAACGTAAACGTGCCGGAAGTCAACGCTGTTCCAAAAGCCGAAGCCAAAAATAAAATGATCACCGAGAAAAGCAACTATCATTAGTATCAAAAGTTTTTGGTATAGTACAATTAGCGCATCCAAATGCTATGGTTGGTAGCCCTTGTTCCATGGAAAAAGAGAACAAATTTTTTTGTGACGAATGTGTTCAACTTGTAAAAAAATTGCTGTCATTGCACGCAACAGACAAGCAGGTAAGTACAGTAAATATGGTTTAAAACATTAAATAATGGTTAATTGTCACCAATTACTTGTTTTTTAACAAGTTAAATAGATTTTTATTGGCATTATGAGCATAACTTTTCAGTGAATAATTCTAACAAAGTGTGTTTAGAGAGGGTGCCGATTTGTGGTACACAGATATAAACCTGTGTACCACGAGTCAGTAAATTTGTTTTTAATATCCAGACGTAAAATAAAACTATTTTCATGTGTTTTCATGTTAGTTAGTTAATCCAACCATATGATAAATTATAACATCAGTTCAAGAATTTTTAGAAACTTTAAACAATGACACACTGTACTTTTAAAATTATCAGTCGAGAAATACAGGATGTCCATAAAAAACCTTTACAACTTCAAACTGTAATAAAAAAATAATGCAAAAATATATCTGGATGATGTTTGTGGCATTACGATCAGAATCTCTCCAAGTCTTTATGTGAATTTTTTTTGGTTGTTGCAGTTGTGGAAGTTAACTGACATCTAAACATTACAGAAGATGGCTACACCTCAAGAAAAAGCATAATATGTATCCTGGTTTATCAAAACAAAATCAGATACACAGGTGCAACTTAACTTTAGGGCCAAATATGCAAGTGAACCACCTTCAAGACCCACGGCCCATGAGTGGCAGCAAAGAGGCAGTGGGCGGCCAAGTACAAGTGCGGGAAACATTGAACGTGTTCGTGAAGCCTTTGTCCGGAGCCCTAGTAAGTCGATTCGTACTGCTGCCA
The DNA here is from genome assembly GCA_003012365.1 of Medauroidea extradentata. Taxonomy (NCBI): domain Eukaryota; kingdom Metazoa; phylum Arthropoda; class Insecta; order Phasmatodea; family Phasmatidae; genus Medauroidea; species Medauroidea extradentata. The sequence goes on from PNEQ01004133.1 coordinate 49,304, forward strand.
GACAATTGGAGTTACCTCGTTCAACTGTTCACAAAGTTCTTCACAAAAACCTGAAACTCTACGCTTACAAAGTGCAGTTGTTACAAGCTCTTCTGTCAGATGATAGACCACGCCGTAAAGCTTTCGCTGCTCGAATGGACGTGGAGGATGGTTTTCTTGAATGCATTCTGTTTACTGACAAGGTCACGTTCATGTGTTGGGTCTACTAAACAGGCACAATGTCAGGATATGGGGATCTGAGAACCACAGAGAACTTGTGCGCAATAGCCCAAAAGTTAACTGTGGTGCAGGCTAATAAGTATCCGAATAATTGGGCCATTCTTCTTTGCTGAAAAAACAATCACAGCCAATGTCTATCTCGATATGCTAACTGAATATGCTGTCCCACAATTACATGGTATTCAAGATCTTTTCATCCTTCAGCAGAATGGGGCTCCACCCCACTGGGGATTAGCAGTTCTTGCCTATGAAAATTTCCAAACAGGTGGATCGGGATAGATGGTCCAATGCTGTGGCCACTTCGTTCGCCTGACATAACCCCACTTTCTTTCTTTCTTTCGGGTTATATTAAGGATCAAGTGCATCACTCAAAAGTTCCCAACATCAATGAAGTGAAAAGTTCCACCATTCATGCAAGCCTTCTTGAGAGAACACGGAAGGAAATTGAGTATTTGCTTGATGTGCTACGCGCAACTAATGGTACACATATCGAAGTTTATTGAATGAACAACAAGACAAAATTCACATAAAAACTTGGGAGAGATTCTGATCATAATGCCACAAACCCCATCCAGATATCTTTTAACATTATTTTTTTATTACAGTTTGAAGATGTAAAGGTTTTTAATGAACAGTCTGTATTATGAAATTAAAATTAATTTATAAAATCTGTTGGCATTAAAGTCATCTGACAATAATATTACTGTTATAATATAATTTAAAGTAAATAAAAAATTTAAGCATAATAACTGAACTTAATTTTTAAAATTAAGTTAACCTACTGTACGTAAGTAGACTCGGCATAAAATATAAACTTACTCTTCAAATTGGTTTTCAGATACCTTACGTAACCATGTGAATTACGTTACTAATTGTAACTTACGTTAACTTCTGTAAAGAAATTATTAGAAAATTGAAAATATTTCAACAATGAGGTAATTTTCATGTATCGTCATCAGTGAGGTCATTACAGAGAAAATTCCAACAATGCAAAAAACTTCGTCTTCCCGCTTTTTCTTCAAATACACCAGATTATTTCCATAATTTTAAAGTTAAATATTATTTTATAATAGCAGGGTTAGAATGTCTTAAACAATTACAATTTTGAAGCGATGGTTGCTACTCTAACAGATGTGCAGCACCTGTCCTTAGAGAAGCAAAGAAGCATGAGGTTCAATATGCCACACTACATGACAAATAATCATGAAAGACATCAAAGGAAGAAAATTTATTGGTGCACTGAGGTTTGACGTGTTCCAGATCAGGTTTCCCGGTTACCAAGGACAATTTACAAAACAGTGCACAACAGCTTGTAAAAGAATTGAAGTGAGAAACCACCTTTGGTTTGCTTTAAGTACGAAAGAATACCACAAGATATTATTTTTCCATGCCAGCAAACTGGGGGCTTGGGAAATCTTCCAGTGGGTGGATGACAGGGAAGTCTACTTTCTAAGGAAAAGCCATCGTCCTGTCATTCTTTTTATCGATGGCCATACATCCCACTTGACGTAGCACACAAACAAATTTTGCAGAGAGCATTGGATTGTTTTGGTGGCCTTGTTGCCGAAAGCAACTCACATTCTTCAACCCATGGATGTACCCATTTTCAAGCACTTAAAAAAAGTGGGTGGAAAAAGGCAGCTCATGAATGGAGGGTGCAACAGACGGTAGCAAAAAAGGGCAGTCTTAAAAAAAAAAAGTCACACAGTTCCTTTTACAATCACCATTCCATCACCCTTCAAATAAGCCTGGATGTGGCCCGAGCCTGTACAGCTTACAACAAACAATTTTGTTCCAAGCTTACCACATGCAGCTGTTGCAGTCTATCTCATGTAACTTTTCTATATCTTGACATTTCTCTTCTGAGAAATGTTCCTGGCAGTTCCATTGCTTGGAGCTTTAAACCTACCTGGTTTCTTCAATCCTGTTTACAGACGCACTTCTGAGAAGTGAACTGTCAAAATATGGAATACTTACATGAGGCAGACTAAACATGACATAAGACATTTGCTGGCAACTGAGTTGACAATATTGACAGCAGTGCCCATATTAAAAAAATAATTACCTGTAGAGTACGTATACAAGCTTTTCACTGTTGTGGTCGCGGCCCACATTAGACACCTCATTCAAAAGATTGACCAGTACATTAGTGAATTCATCATCAAACTGTTTTATGTTTTTCTCAAAGCTGCCACCATTCTTGCTAATACAGTCAGTTGGCTCTGGGGACTGAAAATGAGAGAAAATATTTTTACATTATTTATTGTTTAGTTCTTCTTCTATAGAAATAATATAAAATAACCCACTACATGTTCTTCTGCACTGTACATTAAAACTTTTTAATTAATTAATTGGAATATTAAAAATATACAAATACACAATATACAAAATAACTCATGGGCAGAACACTGGGGGTCACTTATTTTGGAAAACATCAATAATTATGTTTTGTAGTCCGAGAAATGAAGAAATATGTTTGTAAAACACACATTTCTTAATGGAGATATAATTTAATACATAAGTGCTAAATACAGATCAATATAATTATTAAAGTTGTTAGTAGTTATATGTATACTGTAGTGGCAAGCACAGTAATTGCATACTGCTACTTTCTTTCTTTACTTTTTGCAAACAGCTTACAAAACACACCACTAATCATAGCCAACAGTAAAAAAAAAATTAAATAATGCAAAACCACCTAACAAACAAAAATGCATAATTTTGCATTCCTTAAAATGCATACAATTAATGTTTCAATTTTTTTTTCGAATATAACTGTAAATAAAACCTCATATTAAACTTAGAACATGTGACTATGCTACAATAAAAGAATTTAGACTAACATATTTTAAGTACAGGTACAAATTGCTACAGGATTAATTTTCATCTAAATATTTTGAATGGATGCCTGAAGAATATACAGTATAGACACACATAACAATGCACATGCTTACGGATAATTACACCTTAACTGAAAACATAATCTACCAACTATATCTACAAGAGTAATTTTAAGAATGGGTGAGTGAAAAAAATTAACAACTATAAAATATCGAAATTGAAACATTGCCAGTGTTGTTCAGATATTTTATAAGAATCTAAAACTGTAATTTTACAGTAAAATAAACACAAATATACAAATCAAAATTGGAGCATTACCGATGATGTTGAATCCCAAGACCTGTCAATACACAAAATCTTATCTTCAAAACAAAATTCATAAATTAATCTTATGCCCAGATGTCAGAATGCCTATGGCTTTCCAGTTTACAATAATTTGCATCTTTCAGGTGTTGTAAATTCTTTGTTTTCCACCCAGGCAGGCATGAAGGAGCAAAGGTGCTTCAAATCAAATTAATAAAATGTAAGTTACAGTATATGTAATTAAATGCTGTTTATTCACTTTGTTTTGGATAAAGAGTCCACAAAAACAAAGAAAAAATACTGTATAGTGTTTGCATTTCCAATATAAAAGGCTTCCATTTTCCCGAAATTTAGTCTAGATCTACGTCTGGCCTAAGTAAATTAGGTTTTATATGTGGAGAATGTCTGTTGACCCATACTTTCCTTCTACCTTTATGTATGTACAAATATTTACACAGTGCACAGTGTAACTGCATGGAAGGCAATCATCAGAACTTACAGCAACAATCACCTTGAACTCACCAGGGTCATACGGGTGTTGAATATTCGTATCTTACTGGATGTATTACTACACAGTCACAGTACTAATAATGTTTGTGATGTCCTTTCCTATTTCCTCGTAAATAAATAAACTCCTTCCCATAGTCTTTGAATGTATTCTTGAAAATTAGGTAGCTTTATAGATTACTCAAAAACAAATATGTACTGTAAGTAGCAACGGAAGCAAGTTCATTTTTTGCACACCTGTGAGTGAGATAAGCCATATTTACCTGACAAAATGAGCCTATTACAGTTGACTGGATGGACACTAAGCAACATGACAATACTGACAAAATTCATAGTCCTACATCTGCACGAGTATAAGCAATCCCAGCCCAACAAACACATTTCACCCTTAATATACACGTGGTTAGTTCTGTTTGAACTATTGGGCATGTACTAATTATCTAGTGCTGGACAAGCAAAACTTTCAGCTGAAGGAAATGCTGTTCAAAAAAGTGCTAATAAGAGACTAGGTTCTATATGCTACTACTGCTATACATATAATAAAATTTTGCAGAGTTTCTTTATATAGTAAACTTTGGACTGCCAAGAGAATAAAATTATTAAAACATTACAATATTCATTTATAATGTTGAAATACATTGGCAATTCCAAAAACAGAAGAATTTTGTATTCGTTGTGCAAAAAGTAAAAAGGTAGAGTTATGTATTTTAACACAGTAAGTTTTACAAAGATTTTTTAGTCAAATCTACTGAATTAACTGCAAAAAGTAACGGATTCAATGGTCTCAGATCACTGATTAAATTATTTATTCATATAACCTTTTTATGAGTTCAAAGTTGTTTCATTTTACACTATACGTTCTGTACAATACGTCAAATGTAGTCCAGTTCATGCTGCACTCTCTAGTGACCAACTCTGTAACTACAAGGACTGAGCATGACAATCCTAACAGCAGATGCACAGGACAGTACGCTAGCATGAACTGGATGCTTACCTAAGACAGCAGCACTCTCTTCTATGTATTTTTACAGATTCACTGATCTAAAAACTGGATCAACAAACTATCTGGCTAAATTTATGGTCACGTACATTGCAAAACATTTGACGTATAACACAGGAGGTACAGATCAGACTTCATACGCTGTTAACAAGTAGCAAACATAACTGAACGGTTTTATACCCAACTCCCACTTTTAAAAACCGGTATATTAGCTTTCAAATTACTGTAGGTTTATGCGGTTTTCTAGATATTTACATAAGCACACTTTACCTTCTTTCCCGATACATATATACATACCTTAAATGATCAGTATAAAAATCTGTAAAATTAGTACAGAAAAAAATTGTAATGGTACAAAACAAGCTCAGTACAAGATATGTACATCGAAAATTTCCAAGACTGCATCATGAGTGGAGTGCAATACTGGCTGATTTCTATTCAAAACACGAATACAGAGTATGATAATTTGTTGGTGTGATGGAATTATATTCTTACTGATCTCTACTAAGAGTAAAAATAAGATTAAAGACATTCCAGTATACCATACACTGGGCAATATTCTAAGCAGAAAGCTAACGTCTTGAAACTCTTTTAACATTTACTGATTTTTAAGGTATTGCAGCAAATACACAACTAGGAAACTTGGCAGTAATAATATTAACATGCTAGGAGGAAAAATACTAAAAATTCCAAAATAAAATTCACAGAATCAACAACCCATTCAACAAAAGCTACGAAACTGTGGATCAAGGGGAGTTAACTTCTTACCACTATAATCAACTATGAACCAGCTAACTATAATTCTGAATTGCTGAAAACATGCTTTACAGCAATTGTGGTTGGCACAATGCAACAAGCTATAAAACATTACAGTCTATACTGATCATGACTATATACCTCACAATAAACTCCCCAACCCTCGTCATATGAGCCAATCATTGATGTAAGCTCTGCATCCACATAGTATTTTGTTGCTCGCTGCATGGCAAAACAAAAGAGCAATGGCATACACCTTGTGGAGAGTATTGTATTGTTTAGCAATAAAAAAGCTCTTTAATGAAAACAGAGAATGGTACACATAAGAAAAGTGTTCAAAGTTGTACACTGCTCGAAAAACAGTAAAACTAAATACAAAAAAAAATTTAACACACATTTCACTAAACATTTTGCGATTCATAATAACCTACACATACGCAATAACATAATACATGACACAATATTCTCTATCAATATTATGAAGTACAGCTGAAAAATATATATAAAAATATGACAAACCCATTCAAATTTAAAAAGTATTTGTTAAGAATATTACACTGTACACAAAATTATTTTAATATCACACTAGAAAATATCACCAAGGAAGTATACTGAAAAGTCATAACAGCTACCAGTTTTCTTACCGAGACCATGATTAAAGAACTGTACTTATTTTTCATTTTTGTTTGACTAAACTGAATATTCACAAAACTCAAAAAAGAAGAGATGTCATGACTCATGAGGTCTCAACCGATAACACTTACTACATATGAAGTGTCCTAGATCAGGTAAACCAGGAACAACCTACACTCAAGAAACAATAATAGCACAACAGCAACTTAAGAGACACATCCTTCAGAGGTAGGAGAATTATGAGTATAAACTTCCCACTCCTCTTCAGCATTATATTGCCCCACTGATGGTGATTCTTGACAAAGAGTTATGAGAGACAGGTAAAAGTAATGTGTAGCTGTGATCAATGAGCCCATTTATAAAACCAGTTTGTCAACGGTATTCCTAACAAGTTAAGTCATTTTCACGAAGTCCTGCTGCCAGGATGTTAAAAGTGACTGATGTAAAGAGAAAGTAATTCATGAGAGAAAAAACAACATAAATTACATGGATGAAAACCTGGACACTGATACCATTACATGAACTTTTTAAAATCAGATAATGTTATCTACGGACCAGGTAAATCAGCACTTGCACTCTCATAGAAAAAATTGGAACACCAGAAGAGCTGCTGTCCATGAAACTGACAAATTACCTAAAATAACGAATAAATTAAGTGCCACACTCCCACCATTTTAAGAGACATGCAGACCAGCAACCCAGAAAGTTGTCGCACACTCATCGGTATGAACTTATTCAGTAAAACACAAAGGATGACAGAGTACCTAACTACTGGGCATCATAAGCCAGAGACGTTACAGATGCTCTGCCAGGGTATATAAGATATGAAGCCATGCTACTACCACAATACCCATTCTTGAATCTACTTAACCATCGATCAACCCAGAGCAGCCCAGAACTCAAACTTAAAAGTGAATCTGCTATCTAGACATAACTCCTGTTGTACTAACCCCCCCCCACCCCCCTGCTCCTTCAATACATGGATTCCCACCTACAAAAAGAAAAAACAGTCACTGACATTCTCCCAATCATTAACTGTTTTCTACAATCTTTAGTCTATTGCTAGTTACAATTTTTCAAATGTTACTGCCCTGAAAAACTTACATTGTAGGATTTACATGTTATGCTAAGTCATCTTTCATAACATCACTTTCGAACAAAAACAGTCTTTTGCATTGAGAAGAAGACGATATTGTAACAGGCATGAAAATGAAGGGAAAAACTTTACAAGGCCAGTATGTGATTTTAAAAGTTTTTTCCATAAACAAAAAATACTTATTTTCTCAGTTTTCAGGGTATTAAAAAAAATGCCTACAAGATTACATAGCAATGTGAGCTACACTGAGATGAACAAATAAACCACTGGTGACATATATATATGCAGTTTTAACAGATACTGAGCCACATAAAATCAAATTTAAAACTGTAAATCCCTATCCTTGCTCATGCCAGAGCTCTGGGGTAAGGGCCACCTTAAGGACATGGGTTCAAGTTTCTCGGCTTTCGAGAGAATTATTTTTTAAACCCCATATGAGAACAGATAATGTAAAATTACTTTGTAACTTTGTTACTAATTAGTCTTACTACATAATGTAATTTTTAGAGACAAATTGTATAAAGATTTTAGTTGATTTATGAATTACAAGGAACTTTCATTAACTAACTAATTAGCTGCCATCGTGCTGTATTCTGTTTCGAAAAAATCAGAGTACGTAGTTGAAACCAGTCACAACAAAGTTACAGACTGGTTTTACGATATAGACTCCCATTTATATTTTTAAAAAATTATCATTAATCATATAAAAACTCGGGACCCAATATATATGGAGGAAATATTCAAATAAGAATTTGCTTGTGTTATATTTCCTTGAAAAAAAAAAAATACATACAATACTTTTCATAAACAAAATCTATACAGTACTAAAGTGCAATTCAAAATCGTAAGATAGTTAATAAATCACACACTTAATGACAAAAATTCTTACTATCACTCGAAAAAATATTTGCCTTTTCAAAAATTTGAGTAAACTTCTTTCCACATGAGTTACTTCCTAATACTACTGTATATAGTAATATTTTAATCTTGAAACGTAACAACTATTTGAAAACTACAGGAGATAAAAATTTTTACGAAACAAAAAAATCTTGAGAGGTAATGTCTGGAATTTGCACAGTTTTGAGTATAAAAATATAATAAATATTTTCAATAGAGCAGCCTTAATGTTAACTTGAGAGCATGAAATGTTTTCCTATTTTTAAGTGATTACTGTAAATGAAATAGCATCTTGTTACACAGTTACGCTACAAACAGATGCCAGTTACTGCAAGTCACAATGAGTAGCTAACTGCCAAGTGAAGCAACTGTAATAGGCCTATATGTCAACAAGAGACACATAGCAATGACAAAAGATACATAACTACAAAAAAATAACAGTTATTTAGAAACAGTAACTAGTTTCACACCAAATGGAAATACTGTATTCATCTCTAACAAAAAGTATTCCAGGGACACAGCTGCTATACAGGGTGGCCAAGAATAAGTGTTACAAATTGATAGGGATGGTAGATGTTCATGTTTGGAACATATTTGATTAAGGAACCCATGTCCGGAAATGCATCCTTATACCTGCAATGGTGCACCAAAGAAACAGGGGTAGTAAGGCAACCTGGCGACAACAAGCCAGTGAAAACATCTATCTGTTGTGTTGTGTTATGTACTACCCGCTTTGACGCTCTGTGACTGTACGAGACACCTTGCATGTGTTACACTCGCTACGTTTATTGTCGTAGTTGTAGAGGCTACATGGAAGGCTACACATTGGCAGAGCTAGCCGATATGCATTTAGTGTATGGTGCAGCAGGCAGTAATGGAAGAGAGGCGGAGAGACAGTATCGTCAGAGGTTTCCTAACCGACGGCACCCTGCACACACAATGTTCGCACGCATTGACGCCGTTTGCAGGACACGGGTTCGCTGTACGTCACGAAGCCAGCAAGTGGTTCGAGAAGGACAATACGGACACTGAGCTTTGACGAAGAGGTGCTGGAACGAATTCAGGACACACCATCTACCAGCACACGGGCAATAGCACATGCCATGCACACCTCCCATCAATCTGTTACACTGGTATTAAAGGAACAACTTCTGCGCCCGTACCATGTACAGAAGGTACAGGCCTTACAAGAAGCTGATTATCCTGCACGGCATGCGTTCTGCCGATGGTTGTTGCAGTGCTGCGAAAATGTGCCACAGTTTCTACAGCATGTGTTGTTCACAGACGAGAGCTGTTTCACCAGGGATGGCTTGTTC
>PNEQ01004133.1:59871-83896 GCA_003012365.1 Medauroidea extradentata
GGTAGTACATAACACAACACAACAGATGTTTTCACTGGCTTGTTGTCGCCAGGTTGCCTGCCTACCCCTGTTACTTTGGTGCACCATTGCAGGTATAAGGATGCATTTCCGGACATGGGTTCCTTAATCAAATATGTTCCAAACATGCACATCTACCATCCCTATCAAATTGTAACACTTATTCTTGGCCACCCTGTATTGTGATCTAAAATTTTAAAACCAACTATGTCACACAAATAGGATGTCTAGCAAATAACCATCAAGGTACTCTTAAAATGCAATGCAGGCTAAGTTTACCTTTGTGATTGAAAAATAGACTTAAAATAAAATTTTATACTTTATTATTAATTTCTATGAGTATGACAGCCTTGCCTTAAAATCTTCCCATAAAATAAATCTACTTACAATAAGTGACAGAAAATAGTGGTATTTGGGAGCGTCATGGAACCAAAAAACTGGTTTAACACTGTACTTGCATAAAAATTAAACATCTAACATAACTTTATAGTATGTTGCAATATTTATGAATGTAACCAAACTTTATATGAGGACTTATTGTACTTGTAAAAGAAGTCACACACAATCTCTCCAAACAGCAAAAAATTAACTACATACTGTTGCGAGCCGCGACTGTCTGGCTGGGCGGTGTAGTACGATACTGTGGTGGTGGAGCTAGGACACCCCCCTTCCCACTCCTCGGCGCCGTGGCTGTCGGGCAGGGCGGCGAAATACAATACAGTGGCGGCAGCGCTAAAAGACCTCCTCGGGTGATTGTATTACTCCATGATAACCACCTGCACCCAGTATCGGGTAACCGAGGGAAAATATCGTGATCTGGAATGATCCTCTTCCCTCTTTATCTCTCGGGGTGGTGCATGACTTTGAAGCGTCCAGGAGGTTGGAGAACAGAGACCCGCCGAGATAATTCGAGAAGAAGGAGGGTGGGGTATATAAGGGGGAGCTGCAGCAGGAGCGGGAGAGTTTTTGTTGGCAGGTGCCTAGTGTGATCTGAAGTGATAGTGACAAGTATTGGATTGCGACGACTGTTCAAGGGCGTCCAGCGAGTGGGACCGCAGCAAGTAGTAGGAAGAAGGTGATTCTAGGCCAGAAAGATTCTTTGGTATTATTTCTTTGGGTCCACCACTGTGAGTGACTAGTAACCTTTCTATATACAGAGAACTTGTGTAGATGTATTTTTTTATCCTTTATGTAAATAGTAGTTATTTCTTCTGTTTGACATTTATTGTGATAAATCTTTATAGACATAGATTTTTTTGTATATACAGTTGTAAATAAACTAGGTTAGCTTTATTTTCTTTATTTTATCAAAGACCTCCATCCCCAAACGTACCCAGCCCGCAACTTGTAACAATACTCTAAATCAAGTGAGTAAAACAGAATCAACAACAGTAATCTCAATACTGTATGTACAATGAGGTAGTTCATGTTCACTAACCTGCATAAACTTGCAGAACTGTTCACAGAGCGCTAGGAGAGCATTGACTGTGTCCAGCAACTCTGCAGACATGAGCATGCAGTCCTTGAGGCAACTGTCCAGGAAGTCAGAGTGGCAGACAAGAACATCATCTACATTGCTCACCTGCACAGCGTAACAGTTCAAGAAAGTCAAATTACCCACTTGAGACTTTCTCCATCTGGCACGAGGACAACATACTAGCTGTGGATACCACAGCTACTAGCACACTGTAAATACTTTCGCAGCGGTGAGGTAGCTATGATTGGAGACACGTCTGTCAATAAATGACAATATCTGTAGACGAATTAATAGTTCACAATGAAAATATTAATTCCTTTTCTCACTCTCTTGCATGCATTTTCTCTTGTGCGTGGATTCAGATACAGATATACACATATTGACATACAGACAACACAAAACCAATCCAAACAAAATAAATACACAACACAAACCAACCTACACAAATCAAACACAAACAAAATAGCAAAACCGCACACAAAAACATACCACATACAAGAACACAAAAATATAAATAAATATGCATGCGTACACAGTTTTGCATGCATGCACATGTGTATCCCCACACATACGAATGACAATTTCTAACACACATCAAAATATTCTGAAGATTCTAATGAGTAACAATATACAGGATGGGGCTGAATTTTACTGACAAACTTCGGGAGGTGATTCCTTATGGGAAAAAAAAAAGTGGAAAATACACAGGACACTTTGTACCTAAAACTAATATTAAGGGTGGTATGAGCCATCAATCGTGGAAAAATTCAAGTGTATTTTGTAAAATAATGGAAATGAAGAGGCATTTTATGATGACAAGTTGAGCATTATTTTATACCACCAGGACCGTGAAATACACGTTTAAATCACATCAATACCTTGCATCCTAATATAAAATACTAGGGTGGCTATCCCTTTTATTACATGCCACTTTTTTACCATCAGGAACTACGAACTTTCAATGCGGTTTTCTACTAGAGAAACATGTCAGAAGTAAAAAAGGTTGCCTTGTTGTAAATGCATAGGACCAACCATTTTCGTGTAAGATTCATAAAAAGAGTGGGCTGCAGTCAGACAGTTCTTACTACGTAAGCAATACGGCTGCCATACCAACTGCTATGACTGAGGGACGGGAGAGAATGGAGGCCTAACATATCATCAACAGCTAAGATCAATAGATACAGTAACAACACGAACTGAACGGCCATGACCAATATCACGGGATTCAACCCATCATTCACCTGGAGTGATTTCGGGAAACCATGGGAAGCAGGAACAAGGATGGGCGGAGTCGGGAATTTAACCCGTAGATTCCTGCAACGATACACTTGCACCACCTCGCTCGTTGACGAGAATGGAGGAATGTTGTTGAATAACGTTATCACAAACGAGGTTACAGTACAAGTAAAAAATTATTTTAGAACTGTCTGTGTATTAAGATATTGATATTTTGTAATACCAGCTGTAACATGTATTTTTAAACCCTTAATTACAGGCATTTAAACTTTAAATCCTGGTCATGTTAATGTCATCATTTAAATGGTATTTGAATTTTTGTTATATTGGGGCCGACTTTATTACTTAGAATTTGTAAGTATTATGTTAATTAATTTTTTGTTTTTATTTTTGTAAAGAATTCTCAGTACATAAGTAATAGAGCAGTTTAGTGAAGCACTGGCGTGATTTTGGTGAGACATAAAAACATTTTAAGTGCAGTAGAGATTTACATACTCTTTGTCGGAGAGAAGTTGGCAAAGAATAAGCACGGACGCAACTAAAGAAAGGGACTGTTCCATGAACTGTGATGGAGAATGGACGTGTGTGAGACGCCAAGCTGCCCTGGGTCGAAGTCCTGCACTTTTAAGTTCCACTGAAGGAATGAAGGAAGTATGTCCCACTGGCCAGTCCAGGAGGCTTGCTGAGATCCTCCCATGTTGCATCGGGAGGTTTAAAAATGAAGTATTCCCGGTAAAACCTCCATCTCAGTAGTGTTAACGTCCCGCCACCGCGTTTCCCCAAACAGAACAGTTTAGTATTTTTTTAAAATTATTTTGTTTAAACTCACCGAGACCCCTGAAATTTAAATGGTCTACCTGAGTATAGTTAGTAAGGGAAAGTATTGATAGACAAAATTGAGAACTAAATTTTCCTTATGTGTGAGCTGCACGTTGGTTTGTCGTCATCCTGCACTTTGCTATGTTATCAGAACTTACTTAACTATCCTTATTTTCACTTCAACTTCTACATAGTATTTGAGAGCATTCAACTTATTTTCTCAATAATCCTTTCATGTAACGTTATTAGAACGGCCAGTAAACTTTAATGAAGACATGAATTAAACTTATTACTTTATTTTGGACAGAGATTTTCGTGTCGTCAGTAGTATTCCATTTTATAGTGTAGTATTTGTGTGCACGATGTCATGTCACGATTTGTTTTCAATAGTCTGTTCTCCAATACCTTTTGAATGTTATAAAAATGGTAGAGTATACTACATCTATTGAATACGATTACATAACATTTAATTATTACGTGTTCTTCTGGATAACCTCACAAAAATTTCAATTTGTGTCCTCACTTTTAATGCCCCACCTCATTTGTTCGAGATATCATAATGACTGTAGATTTTTATCTCAACTGCCAGAATGCATACCCCTGTTATACGAGCATGTTTATTGATCAGTATGACGTAGGTACCAGAATTGGATTCTTCTCGCAACTTCCCACGACCCACTGTTTTCGTATGTAATCATCGTTAGTCCACTACAGCGATACATGTACAGGAACGTGAGGAATATGAATAGTATGACTGAAATCACACACTGACTTTAAGCACACAGACAAATTATTGTGAATGTAACAGTACTCCATTGTTAATGAAATGTGTACAATATGTGCATATCCCTCCATTATTGTCAACGAGCGAGGTGGTGCAAATGTATCACGTTGCAGGAATCTACGGGTTCGATTCTCGACTCCGCATATCCTTGTTCCTGTTTCCCATGGTTTCACGAAATCACTCCAGTCGAATGATAGGTTGAATTCCTTGATATTGGTCATGGCCGATTCCTTCCCCGGGTTCTCTGACATTGTTCAGTTCTTTGTGTTATTGTATCTATCGATCTTAGCTGTTGATGAGATGTTAGGCCTCCATTCCCTCCCATCCCTCAGTCATAGCAGTTGGTATGGCATCCAGCCATTCAAACGTGTATGCCGTATTGCCTACGTAGTAAGAACTGACTGACTGCAGCCCACTCTTTTTACAAATTTTACACGAAAATGGTTGGCCCTACGCATTTACAACAAGGCAACCTTTCTAACTTCTGACATGTTTCTCTAGTAGAAAACAGCATTGAAAGTTTGTAATTCCTTATGGTAGAAAAGTGGCATGTAATAAAAGGGATAGCCACACTAGTATTTTATATTAGGGTGCAAGGTATTGATGTGATTCTAATGTGTATTTCAAGGTCCTGGTGGTATAAAACAATGCTCAACTTATTATTAAATGCCTCTTCATTTCCATTACTTTACAAAAATACACTTTAAATTTTTCATGATTAACCCCTTATGACATTTGCCCGAGATAACTCGGGCATACGATTATGCTCCAAAATTATTTGCCCGAGATATCTCGTGCAAGTCTGAAATGTCAGCGCTGAAAATTATTTGCTCAATATATCTCGTGCTTTAACATCTGTGAACGTAGTTCAAAGTTTTCTGTTAGGTTACAGCACGTTATGGCCAAGCATTGATGAGTTACATGTGCGATTGCTAGATGGTGCTGAAGGTGCATTCTGTAGCACGATTGCTGTGGAGTTATAGTTTTTTGTGTGCTGAGTTTTATGCTATTGTTTTTCTTCAAGTCGTAGTTCAATACTCAGCATCAGGTAGCAGCACAGTATCAGTATACGCTGTTTAGTTATATACGAAGTATCTAGATGGTGCCAATGGTTTATTTGGTAGCGTGATTTCTCCGGAATCGGCGAGACGTTTGTATTTACATGCGCTACAATGAGATGGTGCTAAAGTTGTAAGAAGCGCAATTGTTCCGGCGTTGTTATTTTTTATCTGCGTAATATTACGATCTGTCTTGCCACACATTTTTCTACTGTGAACATGTTGAATGCTATACCAACTTAAGAGTTTGCAGCACAATAACAACTTTGCAAATCATCACTCATCAGTAGTCGTGAGTAGGGAAATATTATTATCGGTTTATATTATTTGTGTCATGTTTATTCACTGATTATTTAGGTGTAGCACTTCTATTGCAGTTTTATAATAATTAAATTTTGTGGACTTTAGTGATTTGAGCAGCGTTTCCTTACAATATTTATGTAAGTCTATCACTCAAAAACAATGGACAGTGACAGTGATGTTGATGATTTAGAAATAAGTGCGTCAGGAAGCGAGTCATTGTTGTCAAGTGATAGTAGTAGTGAAGATGATGGAAGCAGTGCTTTGGCAGATGTTAGGCAGTGGTGTACAGTAAACCAAGGTTCTTTACCACCTTCTCCGCCAAGGTTTCCTTTCCTTTCTGAATTGAAAATAAATGTTGACATTGACCCAGCTGCTGACATTTTACAATTTTTTGATGAACATTTGATTGGAATAATTACAAACGAGACAAATCACTATGCTGAACAACGTCTATGAGCTGACGAAGGCATAGTTCGTGGGTCCATGTGGCATCCCACAATGAATCATGAGATTAGAACTTTCCTGACAATCATTCTTCTTCAAAGCATCATAAATATGCCAGTAGAGAAGCTGTATTGGAGCAAAAATCCACTTTTGCAAGCTCCAATTTTTCCTAAATTGATGTCGTACTGCAGATTCATTTTGTTGAAACAGTTTCTTCACTTTTCAGACAACGAAACCTACGACCCAGAAAACCATCCTTGCCGTTAGCTAAATAAAATTTGGCCAGTTGTCAAATACATAAGTGAAACATTTCAGAAATTGTACACACCCGACAGGGACATCACAATTGACGAGAGTCTCATGCTCTACAAAGGCAGACTAGGGTGGGTTCAACATATCCCTCAAAAACGTGTACGAATCTGCATCAAAACTTTCATGCTATGTGAATCTAAGAGTGGTTACATTTCGAAGTTCATCATTTATACAGCAAGGGAACAGTTTTTGATGGTGAATACATTCACCTTCCCATTTCTTCACAAATATTAATGACATTAGCTCGACCTTTGTTGGACAAAGGTTATTGAGTTACACTAGACAATTTTTATTCATCTCCTCAGCTTGCAGACATCCTGCTTAGCCACAGGACTGACATGTATGGGACCGTCAGGCTGTCCCGTAAAGACATGCCAGAAACACTAAAAAGAGGCAAGGTAAAGAGAGAGGAGATATCGTAGCATCGCAGCGTGGAAAAGTGACTGCTATGCATTGGAAGGACAAAAAAGATGTGTGTTTGTTGTCAACAATTCACAATAGAGAAATAATTACAATCAAGCAAAAGAACAAAACGCTCAAAAAACAGAGAGCAGTCATTGACTATAATTTAACAACGGAAGGCGTTGACAGAGCCTACCAGCATTTTGCTAGCTATTCTGATCCTAGAAAACAAGGAAAAAACATTATAAAAAATTTTTTTTTCTACATTTTTGAACAGGCAGTTTTCAATTCGTACATGCTGTACACAAAATTCGGTGGAAGGCTCAGCCCTCTGGATTATAGACTCTTGATGATTGAGAAAATGCTAGAAAAGTATCACCGTCAAGAATTCTCTTTCCGTGGAGGACGCCAAAGTACAACACCCAACCCATTATGACTGACTGCACGTCATTTCCCAGAGAGTATATTCGCCACAGACACGAAAAAAGCTCCAACTCGTCATTGTGCCGTGTGTTCGTCTAAAAAGAACGATAAAGGAAAGAAAGTGAGACGGGAAAGCAAGTACTATTGCCCTGAATGTAATGTTGGGCTCTGTGCTGCACCTTGTTTTTGACTGTATCACACCAAAACAAATTTCTAAAACTATTACATTGAATTTACTGGATTTCTAAGAGATGAAAAAAAAATGTACCTGGCAGCATGAATATTGTTTTTGTAGAAAACTGAAGTCGGTTCATTTGAAATAAGTTTTGTACAGCGCATATTTTCATTATATCTGTAATTTTATACTTTGAGTGTTACATTGTTCAGTTTTGTGAATATCCATGCAAATAGATGTAAAGTGATGAAAAGGGAATTCACTGGAAAATTTTAGTATATTTTATGTAGTAAAATTATATTGCCAATGAACTGATGAGTAAATTTGTAGTTTCGTTTTCAGTTACATGTTTTCCAGTTATGTTATCATTTATATAAAACAATAAGATGTAAGTTGCATTTATTTGTTGAGTAATTTTGTAATTTTTTACGTAGTGTTTTCGAGTGATATGAAATCTGTATGAAAAAATGAAAATTAGATTCATGCTAAACGAAGAGAAGTAATTGATGTGTAATGTTATGTAAAATGAATACTAGGTAGCAATACTACATGCTTTATTTTGAAATATACTTCATGTAAAAGCATGTAAATTTTTTTATATTTTTCATGCAAGTTTGTATTTTTTTCTCGAGTAATACTTTCAAGTGTCACGAAATCGCATGTATTTTTTAAATTAAAGTGAAGGAATTATTTATGTAAACGGTTTTGGATAACAAATGCACGCAACAAATATTACGAGTGTTATAAACTGTGTGAACAAATTGTTTCCTTGCCAAATGAAAAGGGATATTTGGTGGAAAATCTTTTGGTAACTGATTGATGCAAATGATGCAACAATATATGTTCTGATTGTTTAGGATAACAAGTTTGTAAACATATGTACATAGATATGCTGTGTTTGAAAATTTTTTCGTATAAAATGCTTTGAAATATCTTTAATCCTGCATATGTACTAATTCTTTTATGCTAATGTGAAAAAATAATTCATGTAAACTATTTTTCAAAAATGAATGGCTCACAACAATATACATTCAACACATTGTGGATAACAATTTGTAAATATTCGAGTGACAATATGTCAGTTTTTATTTATAGTTTTGTAGGTTTGTAATTTTTCCATGTAACGATTTCAAGTGTCATGACATGTATGCAAATATGTTTCGCTACAAGAGGAGGGATTATTGATAAGTGGACATAAAACAATACATATTCTAATAATTGTAAAAAAAAAAAAAAAAAAAAAAAACATGTTATTTACTTGTTGTGTAAGTTCGTTACGATTTTCATGTAATGCTTTCAAGTGTTGTGAAATGTGCATGTAAAAAATGTTTTTTGCTCAAAGCATAGCGATTATTTATGTAAAATATTTTGGACAACGAATAATTTAATAATTTGCAAGAATAGGTCTCTAAATATTCTGGAAATAAATACTCTAGAAGTAATATAAGAAGTACAATTCTAAATAAAAAAAAATTTAATTTGATACATTTGAAAAAAATAATGTGTGTGAACGGTGTGTAAAGCATTTTAAAAATAGACTATATAACTTTTTTAAATTATTTTTAATTTACTCATAGTACTTAAATAACAATTTTCATAAAAATTAATGTTGCTCTTTTTATGTTTCCGTGAAGTTATAATGAATTTAAAACAGCAATTAAAAAACCTGACATTTTTGATAACAAAATACTCAAAAAAATTAGACACTTAAGGGGTTAAGGGCTCATACCACCCTTAATATTAGTTTTAGGTACAAAGTGTCCAGTATATCTTTTACTTGTTTATTCATAAGGAATCACCTCCCGAAGTTTGTCGGTCGAGTTCAGCCCCTTCCCGTATATAATAAGAATATACCTCAACACTATACCCAACTGATTGTTAAATTTGATGAAAATTTATTAACCCGGTTGTGAACAAATAAGACCCATACAGCAGAGAAATGTTTGTTATGGTCGACAACTTTTCCACTCCCCTGTGAGGAGTTAAGAATTGCACTGCAACGGCATGATGACCTTGTAAAGCATCATTTATCAGTGCAGATAAGGTAGCCATAAAGGGGATACAGCTGAGAGTTAATGATATGTGGATAGCTGCACAGCAGCTAGAAGAATTTCAGACAACCTACCAAGGGGTTGACACATGTCACCTCAAGCCATATTTAAAAGAATTCTATATTGTTTATTTTTAACACAGTACAAGGAAGATAATTTGTGATGAACACTACAATACCATCTCCAGTTGAGGTATCCTAACACCAGAAAAGAGAGCTGTAATTTGGTATACTGTATTATTTTTTATAATATATAGTCTCACTATTACTGAGCTTCGTTTGTACAATCATCATACTGTCCTGGATGCACTCCACTATTTCAAGTACGATTTTTAGCGTGTCTTGCAGGAGGTTAGCATCGTTAGCCATGTGCTTGCAACTATTACATAGGTAAGTCTCCTTGCTCCTGCTTAAGGTTTTGTTAAGTTTTATAATTTTCAAGCAAACCTTGTGCTGCCATAACTAGCACAGATCTCACAATAAAGTGCCTCGTTGTTGTCTAAAATTACTATTTTGCACACCATGCACAGATCTTGTACCGCATCACAGCCATATTTTATATTTGTTTTGTTCTTTTATTTTATTTGCTTTGGTTCTTTTGCTTCACTTAGAAGCTTAATTTGCTTTGTTGTTTTACTGTTTCATTGTGTTATAGTTTGCCCTTTTGTAGATCTCTGATAGCAATCTTTACCACAGTCCTGTTAGATATACATAATATTTGCTTGGTTATGCATTTTGTTACACCTCATTAACTTCTACAGCACTATTTATGACACACATAAACTTGATATGTGTAAGAAATTTAAAATCTGACAATTTTAATGAAATTCATACTCAATTTTACACTTACCTTGCTTATTTTGTCAAGGAAGGAAAGCCAATTTGGTTCAATCACCTCTACCATCATGTAGTACTCGAGATTCTGGATACATGTCAACATACGCTGGCGTAATGCAAATGCTGGGACATACATTTTAGCATTATTCTTCTGAAATGTTTTCCCAATTTTATTTGAAATCCACAATCTGAAAAGAAACGGAATGTAAAAATAATTTCATTTATCTAAATCAACCACTTCAAGTTTCACTTTTCAAGACATGAACAGTACTTACTGTAAGTGGACAGAAGTAAAATACACTCACCCTGCAATACTGATTTTCGTGGAACAATCAAAAACATTGGCATCTTAAATTGTTCACAGGGCGAGAGTTCAGCCTCAACAAATACATATGTAACTAACTTTTCAATTATATTATTGATACTTTGCATAATGAAATATTTTACATCATATTTTATTAAAGCTAAAATTAATCTTTATATGAAATTTTAAGCATACCAATTTTATCACCAAAATCATAAATGTTACTTTATTTAAAGTGAAGTGCAATGTTGTAGTGTTAAAATAATGTTAAAAGGCAACAGTTTAAAAAAAACTATGGAAAAAGTATTTATTTTTTTAACCCATTATAGAAGGCAGCTAAGCAGAATATGCAACAAAAGGTTTAGTTCAGGAACCATTTCTTGGAAGTCACATTTTATCAATATTACATACTGTAGTTGAAAACAAGTAATTGCCCATCATACACTTAACTATAGTAATTAACTGAAATTGAAACTTGAAAGGCATATAGTGCCATTTGTTACACAATTTCTCCACTTACAAATTTTCACTTTCATGAAACCATCTGTATGTACTTCTGAACCACTTAAAATGTACTTCAAATCACTTTCACTATGGTATGCATATTGCAGGCCTCAAAGTGGTCTAATACCTCTAAAATAGTAAATATAGTGACTGACTGATTTGGAAAAGTAACAACGAAGTGACTTTAAAGGGGAAAAAGTGACCAAAAAGTGACTTTACATAAAAGTATTCAGTGCCACCATTTGTAACTTTCTTACGTGAAAAGACACTGAATACTTGTTACCTCTATATTATTATATGATACACATGCATCATAAATATTGTAAACTAGTTATTTATATTTTTTACTCTGTACTCATGTTTCACATGTATGATACTAGACACACCTCTTTTTTTTACATGAAAATATTTTAATGTTTTCGTCCATTTTAATAAGATTCTTTCATTTTAACATTTTTACTGTTTATCATGTCATTTTGTCATAAATTTCACTAATTTTTAAATGTCAAGATCTATTGTCGCAGTATTGAATGTATGCAAAGGGTATCTTACTTCAGTTAAATATTTGAATATAAATCTGTAACTTAAAGTTTAATGGCAGAACATCTATATGTATGTGTGGACATTTAGTCTGTGTGTTGTATAGACCTAAAAATCATAAAATACATATCAATGGAATGAGAATACACAAGTTTATAAAACAATGTTAATAACCACAAGAAATTAAATTTATTTCAATGGTAAAATCAGATATTTCATGAACAAAAAAAATTGCAGTCAATTACGTTATGCTGACCTTCCAATGTTTTACATTACACCTAACAATTTAAAACTGTGAGATAAAGTTATTTGTTAATATTTTACAAAACAGTGTCCGTAGAGGCCTAGCAATAATTTCAAGAGGCAAACAAATGGATCAAGAATTTATAACTTTGAATAACCTAAACCTTTGTGTTCCGCCTCTTTATTTCAGATTTACGAGTTAGTGGACTGTAGCTTCTTTTTTTATGTTCAAGGCACGGAAACGAGAAAGGCGATAAATCGAATATAACCAGTGCGTCAAACACCTCACCGTCTCTAGGCGCAGAGGACTAAACTAGTGTGCAGTGTTTACGTAGTAACTGTTTTTCAATGGGACTTCAGCGTTGACCCTTTAATTTTATTTGTGGAAAGTATGTGGTAAAGTTCAATGCAGGTTTCTATGAATTTGTTTTACGATTACGGTTGATATTTTCGCAGCTACAGCAACGTGAAAAAGTCATTTTTAGCACTCTTGAGGAGCTTGATAATAATTTTTTTAATTACCGGACTGCACTTTTTAAATCATAGGGACTTAATCTGAAGTGGGTTTTCTTTTCGTAGATAAACTCATTAGAAACATTTTTAGTAACTATACACGAAGTCACGCTATAGCACGTCTCACGCGCCAGGTCCACGAACTCTTAAAAAAGAATAATTTGATCCTTGTTGTTTTCTTGTTTCTTGCCACCAGCAAACTTTAGTCTGTATTATGTGAATAGTTTTTGCATTTTTTGGCGATTTGTGAAGAAAATTTAATTCCATTTCACCGGGAGACAAATTTTGGCAAAATTAACGTCACGTCAATACAAATGTCAAATTTGTAGTTCTAAAATTTTATTTGCCTTTTTTGAAATATACAGTATTTATTTTATCATATCACTACATATGACAAACAAAAATAAACCAGGTAACATTTAACATCCTACCAGGATAAGCAAACACGTTGCATTATGTAACCTAAACACTCATCATTTTCCAGTTCACTTCGATACTCTCGAAACTCTCTTTACAGTGGAAGATTGATTTTGTCAATTCACATACAATGGATATATAGAATCAAAGACATGTCTTACTACGGAACATGTAAAAAATTGCAAAATTTTCACGATTTCGCATAACTTACATTTATTAATTTTGCAATTTCAAACAGAGAAGGGGTATTTTCGTGGCAACTACCGTTACGTAAGGCCGTCACAAAGATGGTAACTATAGTTCCAGACACACCTTCGCCAAACTCAGACAACCTTACAATGTTGCCAAGCTTATCACGTTGTTACAAACGTCATCGTCAAGCCTAAATGCGATACAAATAAATATAAAACAAATTGTATTAACTTACCTTCGTTAACTTAATAGACTTTTTATGAGGCAATTGCGTTGTTAAAAAAAATTCAAACCACCTTTGAGCACTTCAAAAAAAGTGGAAAAAGTGATAATTTTCAGAAATAGTGACTAAAAGTAACTTTGGTCAAAAATAGTGACTAGAAGTGAAAAAAGTGACCAACTTTGAGGCCTGATATTGTAAAAACCTTAGTAAAATTGGCTACTAGGGAAGACAATATCAAACCTGATATGATGCCAAGAAGCTTCCTAAGTATTAGAGGCATTTTTCTGGATGTTAGGCCAGATTTACACATTGCAGCAACAGATTGGGCCAATCTTGGAAGGAAGAAAGACCACTGACCAAGGAATAGCCAGTTGTCATTTACACATTGGTCCAGTTCATTTGGCCAGTCATATTGTCAATTTCGAGCCAAGGCAGTGGAGGATGAAGCAGATGCTACAACATTTCTTCCACCAGCAGTCGGGCTACCGACCTGTGGCAGGGTTTCCTCCTATCCGGTTCTCTTGCTCCCTCCCCCTCACCATGTGGAAGTTGTTGCAATAACTTTAATAATGTTGTTTATACATTTGCAGAATACGGAAAGAAAACAATTTTTTATCCTTTCCCTTGCACCTGTTACCACATTTCTATTTTTATGTAGATTGTGTTGAGGGTGCCACAACAAACTTTCCCCCTGATATACATAGTTCTATTAACTCCAAAACATTCTCGTTTGGCCACTTATAAACATCAATTTCCCACTCAAACTACGAATCAAAGAAAAAATGCAACACCAATGTATAAACACGACCCAAATCAACGCCAATGCACACACAATCCCTTTGATGTTGAACAAAAAAAAAAAAAAAACGACAATGAATGGCCAATGCTTCCAACACATAGCCAACATTCCAAGATCGGCCAAGCACCAGTTAAACATTGGTAAATTTCTTCCAAAGTCAGGTGTTGGACCAATGTGTAAATCCGGTACTTAACATTTGTACACTTTGCTAGATACAAACACACACACAATGAACTTATTTCACAATCGTTTGGGGAAGGTTATGTTTTTTAACGTCCTATACGTAGAAACGTTTGTGCAGTGATCGTAAACGTCAGCAGGACAGTTTTATATTTCGACTGAAATTCGCAAAGGCAGATTAATCTCTTTAAAGTTATGTAGTTTCATTGTTTAAATTAGGTAAATAAATGACGTAGCTCACCTGTGTTTGAAAATTAATGTATTTAGCTTTCGTTACAAGTCTGTATCAGATTTTTAAATGTGAAATTACTGTCTCTCAGGTACCATAACCAAGTTTTTAACAACGCAGATTATTTATAAAGACTAAGGGCTAGCTGGAGCCCTTTTCCAACGAATGAGTACGAAGCAAAGGATGTCTCATCTAGGAGTGGCTGGACACACCAAAACCTTAAGTATTCTTCTGATTACTAATTTACGTTGGTCTAACTTTATGTACTAACAGTTTATAAACCCATATAAGAAAAATAAGTAGTGTAAACAAACATTTTAAAATTGGCTTTGATCTGCATAAACTGTTTTAAAGAAATCCTTTTATTATTTTGTTTAGCAAAATATTTACACTTAATCATTTAACTAAATTGTTGTACCTGTCCTTATTAAGACTGCTTGTTATATACATATACTTTAGATCTATTCACTTCTTTCTTTTCAGAATATAAATTTCTCCCTTTATTTTCTTGGTCATTTGTACTCTACATTTTATTTGACCTAAGAAAGGTTTATCAAATTAGTAGAGGCAGAAGCCAGGCCCTGTTTAAGGACTTAGGTCTCTGGTTTTTCGAGAAAGTCTGCCTCTCGCAGATGTAAGCGAGTGTTGTATAAGCTCTAACCCCCGCCCCTTTTTGTTTTTAGATGATGTAGCTGTGTTGAGCTACGACTTTTGGTTCGTGTATGGATTTAGGTTAGGTTTACTTCCTTGAGGAAGTAGAATGTAGTTTGTCGCAGATCACTTGGTGGACGCCCCCATAATTGTTTATTGATTAGTGTACTTGTTATTTTGAGTTTAGCTTTAGTAGGGGCCTGTGACAGAAGGGTATTTGTTTTATTTAGGCAGGGGTGGTTAGATGTTTGTAGTTTGTGTTGTGTGTTACCAAAGTTAGTCGTGGTCTGTTAAATTGATGACGACTCTAGCAATTGAAAATCATGGTTAGGTTAGTTTTTGGTTATTTCGTAGTACCACCCTGCCAAAGTATTTATTTAGATAGAAAAATAAATGAGAGAATGTACTTTTATGTCTTCTGGAGGCGTGGTTTAGGGATGGTTGCGTATCCAGGATAGCGGCCCAACCACCAAATCTTATTTACCTTTTATTAATTGTTTATTAAAGATTGTTACGTCAGCTACAGCAGTTTTACTTTATTTTTTCTATGTTACAGTATTACACTGTAACCCATGAATGATAAATTAACACAATAGCTGGTGTCAACAATCCAACATTATAAAAAGTTATTAAAAATGGTTCAACCAGAAGCCAAAATCAAATGAACCTTATCCGTTCCAGTAACTTACCTAAACATACTGAGAATCAAATTGGGGTCCACTAACATTCTTGTAAAAGAAGTAAAAACATTACATTGATGCGCAAAGTAGCATGCCCTACTACAAACAATGCATATATTTCTAACTTGGAAAGTCAAATATTTTCACACATGACGCTAACATTCAACATATTAAAAAAAACATAGTTAAATGATTTAGTTTACAATCAATGTAATAGTGGTTAGAGTTCCAAACAGTAACACTAATATTTTTAAAAATTCCTAATATTACAAGCAGTAATTAGATTCTAAACACTAAAAATGAAATATTTAACAGCAAACAACTCAATAACTCAAACGTCACCTGAAAACATTGTACATCATACCTACAAAGCAAACGTTCTACGTGTTTGCAATAGAAAAGATGTCTGAAGATCATCTGGTAGCATGAAATGGCTTTGCGATTCAACACTAGTGATACAGGCCACTTCACTTCATATGCAAACGAGAAGAATTTCATCCCTGATAAGTTAGACTGAACTGTATGCTTTTTGTATTCTGCGGAGAAAAAAAACTGCAGATTAGTTCACAACCAACCATCAAAACTACAATATTTACTTACACCATTTCAAAAACGACTGCAGCCATATGCAGCAGAAAAACAATTAAAACAAAATACAAATCTCACATTTCTTTAAAAGCAGACTGCTACGTAGCAGCAGCAGTTAACATAAAAACATATGATACATGAGTAACATTTTCACAATGGCAAGGTGTTTGTTTACAGTCCAGTATCTTGTGATGCAGAAACAATTTTTACATTATACTGAACAGTCATTTGTTAAAGAGATAACTGTCATTCATTAACAAATACATAAAATTGTGCCAAGGAAATAACTTGATAGTAAACTAATTGTGATGGAAGTGGAATGAAAAATATACAACAAAGTGCATATACACATAGGAAACAACTTTTTTTAACTAAAAAAAGGGAAGTTTTAAGTTTAAGGTGTGTTATCCACATAAGACCATAAACAAAAACATAAAATCACAATAAAGGTTACATCTGATACAGGTAAAGAATGAAAAATTAGTAGCAGCAAAAAATAGCCAAACGTACTAAACATAATCAACAAGACACAGGCAAGAATGCGGAAGAAATTACAGTACAAGATGAACTTAACCAAAAAATGTGAGTTACAAAGTGACACAAATAGTTTTTGTAATAATGTGACAAGTTAATAGCATTGTTTTGGCATAACCGACATTTAAGGTAATGCAATAAAAATATACCAGCCCTCAAGATCTCTAAATATTCAACTCAGTCTTGTCACCGGTTCACCTTAGGTCTACTCTGCTCAGGAGCAAGGTAGATAGCTGCCCGCAGACAATATGCAGGAAAGCATGGGTAAAAAGTAAACAAACACAGACTCTCGCATGTGTACATAAATGAATAAATGTTGTTGTAAGGTGGTTTGAGTGCATTTTCATGGAAAATACCATGTCCGATCGTAGTATCATGGTTTAACGAGAAGTCTGGAGCAGTTTATAAAATAAAAATATTCTCAGAGAACATAATTCAGGTATGGAATAAATTACATATTTAGTAATAATTAAATGTTCTAAACATATACATTTTTTACCTTTCAATTATAATGTTATATACGTTTAATTGTACCAGTAGAAAAGGATATTCTGTACTGTTCTAACCTGGTCTAATAACACAGGTCTGCCAGATCAGCGACTGAAATTACTACTTCTGCAGATTTTGCCATATTTTTTTTAAAAGGCTGCCAAGATACTATTCTTCAGAACTATGACTGCTCTGTAAGCATCAATAGAATGAGCAGATTTAGTAAAGTGATCAATACTACCGAGTAGGATTATACCTACTACGTTTTCATAAGCACCTCAGCCTACTTCCATAATTAGCTCGACAATAACAAGAACAGTACTACCGCCCCATATAATCTTAGACAATTTACTTAAATACAATACAACATAAAGTACTTCTCTACAGCTACCACACTTTTTACAAGCAAGCTTATGCATACTCAGCTATAAATGCTCTTTAATTTTTACTCTAAACATTTTCTGCTGTAACAATTAACATGTTTGCTGTCAAATTCCAAAGTTAAACAACAAAATTGAAAAGTTTCCCAAATTTAAGCCTAAAATATTTCATGAAGGACACAAAACATCCCCAAGATTTTTTGTCTGCATTTACTCTAGCACTTGTATTATGTAGTAGATATTTGATTACTGAGGTGTTTTGAGACCTTACAAATTTACAAGCTGTCAAAGATAGAAACTTTTTTATAATTTGCAATATTCTGTGGGTTTTTGCAATGCTGATCAACAAATGTGGCAAACCTTATCCCACAATGCACAAAGATTACTCAAAGGAGGATCCACTGCATGTATGAGTGGTCCACCACCTCATGTGCTCGATTTCACACTCATTCCCTATCATTGTACACCAACAAACATGGAAAAATGTTGTAGTCCCAGTATTAATTAAAGGTAACAAACAGTTAATAGCAAATTATAGGCATATTTCACAACTGTGTAGTCTTTAAAAGTTTTTTTAAAAAAAATCATCCACAAACATTTACATTTTCATATAAAAAATAGAATATCTCAATTCCAGCATGGCTTTTATATGGCTGTGGATTAGCTATGATTTTTCATGTGTTAATTTCTTGTATGTCTTTTTTTTGTTCATTTTTATGTACATATTTGTCACAGCTGTCCATAAAATTTGGATGCATAAAATATAAAGTTTACAGTGATAATTGAAGAAAAAAAAAAAAAAAAAAAAAAAAAAAAAAAAAAAAAAAAAAAAAAAAAAAAAAAAAAAAAAAAAAAAAAAAAAAAAAAAAAAAAAAAAAAAAAAAAAAAAAAAAAAAAAAAAAAAAAAAAAAAAACATAGGTGCAGAAGGTTAATCTGTAAACAGATAATTTACAGGTGATTCATCAAGAACAGTTTATATTAAAATGAACAATGTCCAGCAGCTCACATAAAATGCAAACAACCTAGCCAGCACTCACTCATGATAGGAGGGAGGGCTGCTATCAATCATCTCCAGAATATCATTTTGGTGAACATTGCTGTCCACAAACATATTTGCATAAACTGGCACCTTTAAAACTGTTATAAAAGACAGTCCATGGCAGCAGTTTTAAACAGAGTGAATTACATCAGAGTAAAGAAAAGCACAAAAAATAGTACATATTTAAAAAAAAACTTGCCATTTTCATTTGCTGTCTCAATACTAAGGATCTTGAACATCTGGACCTTGAGGTCATACGGGAGCAGTTCTGTGCGCATGTCGTCTTTGTAAGGATCACTGTTCGCACCAGATGTGCGCAAAGCAAGCTCAAGAAGTGGTGCCAGCCTGTTTGACTGGACTGAGTCTACATTTTGGCACAGCTCAGCTTCGCAACAGTCCATGAACTGCACAATGAAATCTCCTTGGTCCAGAAGAAAATAGTGCTTCACTGACCTAGCAACAGGTAAATAATTACGTACATATATACAGTAGAACCCTGTTATAACGTTTTTCAAGGGAACTGTGAAAAAAAGTGTTATATGCAAGAAAATGTTATAAGCAGGAATCAATATTTTTTCAGCAATAAATGGATATCACACAAAAGTAACTTAAAATGTCATAGTTTATGTACAGTAAATAAGCCTATAGTGAGATTAAATGAGGCTGTAGTTACTATGCTATCAGAAACATGAGTAATACATTCATTATGTATATAATAGACGCTTTCACACTTGTCTTCTGTATGTTCATGATCATCATCTTTAGGATCACAGTCTTTAATATCACTGTAATGTACACTTATGACACTTTCCCAGACATACATTTGGTTTTTACAGTTGTTTTTAGTCTCCAGCTTAGTAAAATATTACAGTTAAGAAACGTTTTACCCTAGTTGTCGTTATTGTCTCAGAAAAAAATGATGTTATATGCAGGAAATGAAAATATCAGTGTTGTTATAAGCAGGAAATGAAAGCATTATGCTTTATGGAAAAGTGGTGGGACCAAAGGAAAGTGATGTTATATGCAGGAAAATGTTATCTCCGGGAATGTTATAACAGGGTTCTACTGTACATCTATTACCTTTCTCAACTGTACTGAGAATTTTAAATATGTTTAAGACTCCCCAAATAAAAAAGTTTCAATATTTTGGTTTTAAACACAATTACAAACAAAAATGGGCATACGCCTTTTGTGGTAAAGCGTTATAATACCTTTGTTTAGATCCATTTTCACTCAATTTATATCTTTCCACAGCACATAATTATAATATCGTCAAATGCTTTTATTCAAGCACAATGTCTATACTTACATGTGGTACATAGGTACAAAACGTCCAAAATAAACCTCAAGTTAGGTATTCAAATGTTGTTAACTTTACAGTAAACGGCACATAGTACATATTGTACAAAGGTGCCAATTTTATATCTATTAATATGTATATTTAAATGCTGTCCTTTTGATACTGAAATTTGCTTCAAAACTCATATTTAATCTCAGATTTCAACAATTTTGAAGTAATTAAAATTGAATGGTTTTCATTTGCTGAAGAATTTAGTTTGAATGTTTTACGGCCACAGTAGAGTTTAGTTTGTATCTGTGTACGTAACTACATTTGTGTAATTTCTGGTGAGGGATATGAAAGGTGTTACTTCTCCCAACAACCCTTTACGAGTTCCATGAACTACCACATGCGCAGAAGAAAATCACTTGCTATCCTGTCTCTTTATAATGTATATCATCCACAAGGTAGCTATGGCTACAGAAAAAAAAGATACAAGGAGCATCAACAAAGTGAAACAAAGGGAATTTGTGAGCAAGTATCTTGCAACCAAGGATTAACAAATTTATCATTTTTATTTGGCAGCAATCGCTAACACTCCAAAATAAAATATTACAACCCTCCAAACAACTAACAAATACAGTGTTAAAATTTCACCAGTTTTTATACTAACCGTAACCTTCCTAAAAGGTCATTCTCTTCCATCAGCAACTGCAGCAAAGTTTTACTCGCAAATAAATATGCACTGTTTATAGCCTCAATGTACCTTCGCTCTTTGATGGTATACACAATGTTCAAATCCTGAGGCATCTTCAAGTTTTTTCCTGTACATTAAACAGTGTTTTGTATATAACCATTTATTAATTTTATGACACAATAGAACTGAAGCAAACAGTTGAACAGGCAAAATCATTACCACATTGTCTGATAACATTTAGATATTTCCCAGTGCGCAAAATGGATTTGGACACCACATCCAGAAAAACTGGGATCCTTTCCTTTCGGATAGTGTAGCGCTTCTCCCAATAGTCTGCTGAATAATCCACTGGTGGCATATCTTCCTTCTGAATAACCTCATTATCTTCAACCAAGAACTGCATCAAAGGCAAAGTTAGAATACCAAAAGACACATGCAAATTTTACTAATAATATTAGCACAATTCACTGTGAACAAATTATAGTATCTATAATTCTGTGCACTTTAAATATTTCTAGTATCTTAAATAATTCTCCTACTGAAAAAAATTTATTTACACTTAAAATTGTTTTAATGTTTAACTGAAGAAACTTAAAATAAATTTGGAAAAAAAAAATATACATTGTATAACTTTCCACAAGAAAAATTACAGAAGGAATGTTTATTAAAAATTAAGAAACACTAAATTTGTTATAATATCATAGGACACCAACTACAATATTTCAAAACGTCACGAAGTACAGCTATGAACATGGGTGTGCCAGTAAATATGAAATGCTACATACAATGAATTAATACAAAATTTATTTCTTTACTTACTACTTCAAGAAACAGTCTCCCTTCAAACTGGTAGCCACAAAGCGTGGGAATTACTCCAGACAATACCACTAGTTGGCAGATTTTCTTGGGGATATACCATTCCCATCCATTCTTTACTGTGCTGCTTAATACACCATCCACCCCCTCCCCACCACTGACCAAAATCTTTTCACTTCACTGGTACCTCAAAGTTAAAACACAGTGATAGCATTTAAACAAAACGTACACTTTATAACCCTAAAGCTAGAAACTAATTGCTATACTACTGTGAGGCAGCAGATGCCCCTAGTAGATATTGGTGTAGTGGTGTCAATGTTGGATAGCCCTGGATACTCAGCAGTGCAGTTATTTAATCTAATTTATTATTAATACATCTGTGGATTGGTTTTCAAACTCTTACTTCTACTTCTCAGCACTGCCATTAACACATCAGATCGACTCTACAGTTGTGCGAAAAGTAACAATTCTCAACAAATAATAAAAACAAAGAATTTAGTACTTTCGTATAGTTTCAAAGCTATGGTTTAGCTGCTTTAATTGCTGCATTTTACAAAACAATGTAAGAAAAATCCTGTACTGGCTTGCCAAAGTTTGAAAAGGTTCCATAGTACATCAGTCCTTTCAGACATGCCTCACAACCAATGCCAGCATGTTCACTGCACAATTATATAAAAATGAATTATGCCAAAAGTAGACACAGAACAAAAGAATAAATTAATTTCATTAATGATTATATTAGAACATACACTTCCCTAACTACATATGTTGCTTTTCCCGAAACGTTATGACGACGATTCGAAGACTTCATTTCCACCATAAAATTTCCACTCCGAATAGTCTCTCTAATCATGCCAACCCCACTTTTTTACCCTGTCTTCCCAGCACCCACCTCCCCAGCCATCTCTGCAAGACTGCTGCATCTTGGCACCACTGATCCTAACTGACAGAACAACAACAGTCACTAAAAACCTGTGGTGAACAAGGCAAGTAACTGCGTGCCTAGGCAGAGTGATACTGCGGGATACAACATACGAAAAATTTAATATTACAGTTTGATACATTAAATTTTACATCACATAGTTACTAATAAATATAACAAATAATTTACAATGACAGAACAGACAAATCACATTACTATTTTGATTGGGGACACATTTTGCACCAAGATGGACAAATAGGTCTGTGGAGCAATACCTATGCACACAAGTGAAGAGGCCAGTTGTACATGGCCCTAACACCCACATTGTTACAACTGTAAGAGTGATGACCAAACTGCAGGCCTGCACACACCTAGAAACGTGTTTTTGGAGCCACTCAAACTGTTAGTAACTCACAGCCAAATTTACTCATAACCAAATGATGTTTTAAAAATTAAAACAGACACAAAATACAAAAAAATAATATCAAATAAAATTCTTAAAATTTCATTCTGATCAAAATGAGCCCAAGCACAATGGGAAAGAAACAAAAAAAAAAAAAAAATTTAATTACTACTTCAAAACTCTCATCAGTAAATTACATTTAAATTTCTGGACTTCTAATTTTAGGTCCATGATTAGTGTCTCCAATTACCAACTTAGATCCCACAGTATTAATCCTCAATATACAATAAACTCATGATTGTCGGAGTTAATTGACGTCAGGGAATGCACTGATGATTGGAAAACACAGATAATCCGAAAATAGCCCATTTGCTAACATAAAAATTTTTTTTAAAAATTTAAGTATTAATAATTATTTTAAACACCACAATTACTCATGGTTTTGCCTACAAATAACGTATTTATTCAGCTATATAACGCACCCATTTTTTCCCAAAATAAATCAAAATATGTCTGGAGTGCAACGCAAACTTGAGAAAACGTAATGATGATGAAATCTAGTTAAGCCAATCTTGCATGATTTCGTTAATCTATTCTGGGATAAGTTCATCAATACATTCTTGGATGAGCTCATTAATACACTATTGAGTGCCAAAGTTGACTTTTTATGTTTGAAAAAGGTTTTTTCACACAATGTTAAACACTCAGAATGCAGCACGGATAATCTGAAAACCAGTTGATCGGTGCACGGATAATCTGGAGTTTACTGTACCTCATATACTACCATTAAACTGTACCACCACCACAATTTTCATATAGACTAAACTCACTAATGGTGACTGTAACATGACAATAAGTACATAGTGTAGTGGTACTTAGCCACCCTTCGATTATTTACTATTGCTTTGCCACGGCTAGTTATCTCAGTCAGTAGTCGCAGGAGTTCCTAACTCAACCATGTGGGCACGAGAAGAAATCAGAAATAAGATACGGACCAAATAAGCGATTCGCAATGCACAGCTCAGGATGCTTATTCACAATAATAAACAAATCTTGCAATTCGT
>PNEQ01004133.1:84896-103778 GCA_003012365.1 Medauroidea extradentata
TGCCACGTGCTTTTATTTACATAGTCTTGTACAATGTTTACATTTACGTTAAAGTGCTCCGATAAATTTTAGCTACAATATGTACTCATTAAATGCACGGGGGCTGAATACATGCTATACTCAGTAGTAATCTTAGTTATAAATACCTGCGAGTTAACGTCTTATAACACTGGTTTCTCTGTGTCTACTCTAACGGCGCTATTAATTACCATTACGAATCTCGTAAATCCATGCACAGTATATTCGAACTTTTAAATTAAAACCGTCACTAAAAAAACACACGACACACGCAACTCAAGAATTAAAATTCCGTTCAACATACTGCAGTGAACGACGACGTTGAATGTGTTTACCAGAAACCCATATTCATTACACAACGGAAAAACAAACTGAATGACGCAATGCAGCGAAAACCTAACTCTGATGCCATCTGTCGATGAAATTTTAAACTATCTCTGCGGCGCAAAGCAATAGTGGCGTGTGCCAACGATAATCGACTCGGTTGCGTCGCTTTGTACTGCCGCTGATTAAATAGAATTATACAGTCAGTAGATATGTCAGTAAGAACTTAAATAAATATTTTAAAGTATATTAAATACAGAGAGGTCGTTTGCAATTGATGTTGTTTCACTAATGCTATATTCAAATAAGAAAATACACGGGACTACATGCAGTTATTCGCTACCAACCATACAAACAAAAATGTAACTGTTGTTAATGTTGGCTTATATGCAGTAACGGCTAGTGATTTTTTTCAAAGGTTAAATCTTTAGTGCTCACTTTATTCCGAATGGCCTATAGTAATAAATTTTTATGGTCGCATAAATGACAAATTTAATATGCACATTACTAGTAATGCTATTGTTTGGTCACACAGTACACTAACTTCCAACTATAAAAGAGTGCTTTAATGACAAATGAAATTGCTGTTATAACTTTTAATCAGAATTATAAAAAGAAACAATATAATTTATAAATTTTTAAACAAAATTTAAGTAATTAATAGTTCAAACACACTGTAAAAATTTAGAAAATATAATTTAGTAAGCTGTTTAAACGTTTTCAGAGCACATTCTACAGCGACTATCTGAATTGCAGTCACTCTCAAGAGACAATTACAGGTAACCATCTATACCAGAAGTGAAGTTACAGCATAAGTAACAAAGACAATGCATTCCATCATTTAGCTGTCAACACCACTCTGAATATGACAGGGTTAGTAGGTAAGTAGGGCTTAACATCTCGACAGCGAGGTCACTGGCTCACATAGATAGAAAATTGTTATGAAAACTGGCCACGGATTCTTGTTAACAAACATTTCAGCGTTCACCGAGTTATTTCAGAAACCCATGAAAATATAAACTAGGATAGTCAGACCTGCAATCAAACCCTGGACTTCCCAAATGGGAGTCTAGTGATTAATCATCTGATTATGAGACAAATTAAAACAGATTCACTGTGGTTGGAGTGTTAAAGGAAGATAGTGTAGGGGACAAAAAGAACGCAGGCCTTGGTCTGCAACTTACCTCACGAGAATGTCAAGTGACAATAGATGATCACTACCACTGCTACATGCCACCAGATGATGCGTAGTGACACTACTAGCTGAGCGTGCCTACTGTTCCATCCACTTTCCAATTTTTTGACTTTCCCTCATGTAACAACTAACACTACTACTAACAATCTCACAGTTCTGATACAACTGTCCAAGGGGTAGGTAGTTCAACAGAACTACCACCATGCCTCCCACAATGGGATAACTCACTCATATCTAAACACTATAAGTTGTTCATACCAGTGAAAAATGTGTAACAACTGCATTCAAACTGTTTACAGACATTCACTCCACTTGGACAGTAATTACACTGCAT
Organism: Medauroidea extradentata; assembly: GCA_003012365.1. Lineage (NCBI taxonomy): Eukaryota > Metazoa > Arthropoda > Insecta > Phasmatodea > Phasmatidae > Medauroidea > Medauroidea extradentata. The sequence goes on from PNEQ01004133.1 coordinate 86,768, forward strand.
GCAGCTTCATTCTATAACTATTCATATTACCAAAATCGTAGTTGCATTAGCATAATTTGATGACAATTTAATTCTGCCAATTGTCAGCAAAAATGAGATCCGTTGAAAAATCATTGATATTTTTCCACAAAAAAACTAACTGGCCTAGTTTAGTATTTGTAAAAAAAAAATTAAATTAAGACTAAATTCAAAAATATCAAAACTTCAAATTGAATTAATATTTGCTGCAACCTGTAACTCAGAATGAAGAATGTTTGGTCAGGGCTTTATAACATGTTCTTGAGCACCAGTGAAGATATGAGGTAAGATATACCAAAACAGAATACAAGGGCAGGGCATATTTCCCTAATGCAAACATCGGGAGTGTCCTCACTTGTAACTTAGAGATGCAGGTGGATAAACACATGATGCTTACCTCTGCATAAGGATCACAAATCATGCCTTTGCAGATCCACTTCTCAAGTATTTCCATATAAGGAACAGAAGCTGCTTGAATGAGATAGAAACACAAGTCTTGGCCTTTTCCATCACCAATGTAATTTGATGTCTGCTCATGAAGTAGGCTTAGAACCTTTCCACCAGTTGCCTGGGCCTGTAATAAACAGAAAAAAATAATATATATGTATGAAGCATAAAAATTTGTTCAAAATTAAAAAAAAGAAAAAAAACCTTACTTTGCAAGAGCTTTTTGATTTCTCACAAAGGTTAAATGTTCTCCACTGTAACTGCAACACTGTATTCTTTTAAAAGAAATCCATTAAAAATTTTTAATAACCAATTAGATTATAAATTCTTAACACGTACAGTACTACAGAAATTCATTCTAAATGCCACGTAATAAATAAAAACTATAATCTTTAAGAGGGCACGGCATACATCAACAAAAATCATGATCAGAAATCACCAAATTTTCAGAAGTACATTCTACAAAAAAGGACAATCCTTAAAAAACTATTTATGTCAATGAAACTTTACTGATCAGCGATATGTAATTCCAAAATTTTCTATTTTTTATTCCGATGCAGGAGATTATGTTAAAGAAATGTGTCGTCACTACTGCAAAATATTTGCTCGCAATAACCAAAATTGTTGTACAGAATTGCCTTTTATCCTTTCAAATTATGCAGGCCTCAGTTAACATGGAATGTGTTCATTAATATTGAACATTACCAAGTTGATCCTGTTGGCAGTGTCTTCAAGTATCTTCATGCTGTGCAGAGTAGGCTGTATGTAGAACCACATCTTGTGTAGGGTGAAACCACCCTGCTGTACCAGTGTCTCCAACTGTGCTACCAGGACAAGGTAGTCTCTAATCAAGGCGTTCATGGCCGCAGCCAGTGCCTGGTTCACCTGCCCCCACACAAACAACATCTTCTCTTCGATGAACCTGGCTACGAGCGAGTACGATGAGGCTAGCTGCAAGATCTGCTCCACTAGCTGACGCAGTGATGGGTCTACCAACAATGTTCCATGCACATAGCAACATACCTCAACAACTTGCAAGAAAACAAGCGTGCAACTATACCAAGAACAGATTTTGGCAAGTTTCATTCATTGGCCAACGTACTAAAGTCAGATGACAGGACCTGAAACATTAATTTTCTACTATCTTCTGGCGCATTCAACATCTTTAGGACAGTCCAAACATATCACATTTCCTGGTTCTCCTATATATTTCATTAAATATATGATTTTAATTAAAATTGTACATTTAAAACTACAAAATAATTCCACTTATTTCACACGGATTTACACAGTTAGGCTTAAGGCGGCCCCCTTGTGAAGGGTGTGTTTGAGTGTGTGAGGCGCTACAAGCGACGTTGGCCGGCACACGTATTGTAATATCGCTTCTACGGCCAGAGTCGTAAACGTACGTGTTTGTTTAAAATGGTGTTAGTGACAAGCACTTATTTAAAAGGCCTGAAAAATCTCATTTCGTACATAACAGTAAATTTCACAAGTAACACAAAAATTACTGTCATAATTTATTTTTGTGCGAACGTATGTCAGTGTGTGCCTGTGTGTGTGCACACACACGTTTGGATGTACATGTGTGTGTGCACGCATGTGTGGGTGCGTGTATGAATATGAATGTGTTTGCACGTGCATGTGTGAGGTATAACTGATAATATGGTATGCCATAGATTATGCAGTGAACACAATGGATAACTGAACACAATGGACATCTTACAGAACCTTTACAGTGGATAAGTCTATGTTTTGCATTAATAAGTGACACTATGCACATTCTGTGTGATGAACCAATGTAGTATACTAAGGGCCAGTTGTATCAACTTCCAACAAACCGGATGTTTATTCTCTTGTTAAGCACCCAGCTATGTGGTATTCCAAGTTTTATTCTCTTGTTAGTAACCAGTGTGTTATGAGATTTTGTGGTGTTTTTATCCGTGTGTTAGCAATCAAGTTCCTAGGAAAAGTTAATTTTTATCATGAAAACAGGGCTGATGTTTGCAAATGTGCAATGTTTATTTTATTAATATGTTGTATATTATTATATTTACAAAGTTCGTATGGAAAATTAAAACATTCAAAAAGGAGATGTGGCATAGTAATGAACAGAAATGCAAGTTCCCAGAACATTTTAAGAAGGCCTATAGATGAAATTATTATTAGTATTATGTTTACAACTTGTTCTCTCTGTATAACATTAAATATTTAGCTCAAGTTTGTATAATATTAAACACTTAGCTCAAGTTATTACAATATAAATACTGTCTTAACCACCAAAATATGTGACAAAATTACAAAAAATTAAAAGAATTTGAACTCAACGTGTGCTTAGCAAGCAAAATAAGGGGGGAAAAAAAACATGCATTGAACAAAGCACAGGTGAAACGGTTTCAGATACAGATATTTTTGTTGCAAATGTGGTTAAAATCACCATCACAATTAATACAATTGTAATTTTAAAGGATGGCAAACACATTTGGAATTAGCACTGGATATACACAGCACACATGCATATCAATCAGTTCAGACATTAACTGCATGAACTTTCAAGGTTACAGACAAATTTTTTACAGCACAGATTCACTTACACAACTTCTTTTCTTCCTCTACGCTTGTACTCAATTATTGTTTCATGCTATAATACGTACATCAAATTAATATGGCTTAGCATCTGTATCATACTCAAACAAGTCACATAACTATCACCACTGTCATTGCCATATTGTATATCTCCTCATGTTCGCTGCTATTCTGCGGTTAAGTAAATATCAGGCCCTATCACTGCCTGTTAGGCAGCCGGAGATTAAACTCTCAGGCTAGTAATAACATGAGTTCTTAAAACACATTTCCGGCGTATTTCTAGAGTATTATTCCACTAATGGTATAACAGGCCCTCACAAACACAAAATGTTTTAAACATGGTTCAAAATTAAGTGTATGTTTGTGGACTTCAGCTCCAATTTTTTGAGGTGCATTATATTTCATTATTTCTGCTACACACGTATACATCCTCATACTATTAATTTTCGCGTACAGTATGGATACGTTAAGAAACATGAAGAAGTTTGATTTTATACATGTAGTCTCGAGTTGCAAACAAAAATATTGAGAGAAGTCACTGCAGAATTAGATGCACAGTTAATCTGCAGTCTAAAAAAAACACATGAAAACACTGCAAGATGCATTTAATTTTTAAGTGTATTTCCATCTGATTCTTTATATATATGACTCAGAATAAAGTGAGCGCTTTTAAAATCCTGGTTACTTTTTTCCACTTAGACAGTATACAGTTTTTTTTTACCACGTTTTAATATAAACAGAGCAATCTAAGAAACAATTTAAGTATACAGATTGTACCTTTCTCAAAAGTTAACATCTCAGGTCACAACAAATATACTTTTTAATTATTATTCTAGACAAGATAGTCTTCAGGAATGCTCATTTTATTGTGAATCATATATATTAGAATAATATTAATGATACTTTGTATAAAGGCGAGGGGAAATTTGAACAATAGTTTATACAAAACTAAACTAGAAGCTATACGCCTTAGGTTAAAAGTTTTTGGAATTTTTCTTGCAACTGAGTTTATAAATAAACTACTGTACATTGTTTTCCACAAAATGTATAATAAAATTACATGATTCCCTTATTTGTACTGCTGCTAAAAAGTAACTTGTAAATTGTAAGTTACATAGGGTTTAACCCCTTCAGATATTTGCCTGAGATATCTCAGGTTGTAAATCAGTACGAACAAGAACAAAAACTAATAAAAATTTTAAAAAATCAAAAAATTAATTTTTGTTTTTCTAAAACAAGTATTTAATATTTAATGTGTTCAAAAAAGCCTGAATATTCTTTGCAAACATTGTAAAAACAAACCTGACACTGAAGGGATTTAACAGACAATCTTCTAATCAATATGCTCAATAATTTCATTTTTTTTGTAACAGCTGAACAACACAAAGTATGAGCTACTAGTGTGTACTTTTTGGTGTAGCCTTAATTAAAATAAAGTAGTTAAAATGGGCAATGGTTTAAGCAGCTCTCAACAGCTGAGGTATTGAGGGACAATAGAGATTAATGACAAGTGAAAACGTGGCAGCCACTGAATTCAACAGACCAAAAAATTATGAGTACGAAAACAACCACCTTTATCAGTAATAAAGTTCACCAAGTTTTAAAATGGTTCTACCAAGAACTAAATACATTTTCACAAAACGTAAAGTGTGCAACTTGGCCCCTATTACACCACAGCCTTGATAAAGAAGTCATAAAACTGACACTTGTAGCCATGTATCACTTTAACATAACTTTGTAAAGAACACTACACTACACACTGACTGTGCAATTATTTACATAGAATTCTCATATGCAAACAATTATCCAATATACTCAAGTAATGGCAGGCTATTAAACTACAGTAGAGACCCGATTTAACGAACTCAGAATAATGAAAACAGTGGTTTAACGAAAGGTTTTTTAGGAACCTTCAAAAAATAACAAAAAAAAATTTATCAAATAACTAACGGACTTCGAAAAAATTGAATGTTAATTGTTTTTTTTAAGTCCTTTAAAAATACTAGCACCGACCGCCGTATATACATATTTTTCCGTAGGAAAGTTTAAACCATCCGTCAAGAAACAAAAAACAATCGTTAAAATTTGTCGAAAACTTTGGCCGCGGGAGTGATTTTGAGATACGTACGCGCGGGCGCGGCCGAGCGAGCGACGCTCTGTTGCATAACAAGCGCCCGCCTAGGTCCTCATCTTGGCGGCTGGCAAGTGAACAAGCCAGTCTCCACAGCGCAGGCACTAATTCACAGATAGTGCTTTGCATCTCCATTAGAATGCGCTGCAGTGCAGCATGCTCTATTGATTAATTCTATCAACGATAGAATGCACTGTGTGCAGCGTGATTATTTACACTCGCGTCCCGTGATAAAACAAGCGAGTTTATAAAAAAATACATAATATTATTTATTCAGACTTTTTACAACGAATTTACTACCGTAAACGTAAATAATTTGTTTCTCGGATGCTAAAAAAATGCTTGAGTATAAAGCATTTTTAGCAAGCAGATCAACACGAGTTTTTTTCACGAGCGTGGCTGCATACAAGCTACAATGGCCACTGCCGCACATTTTTAATTATTATTTTACCGTTGTCTCGCAAACTTTTAATTCCGTTTTCATAAAAAAAATTTTTTTTACTATTTTTCATGGGATTTTCCTTAATTGTGTTGGTGGAGCGGGCCGGAGAGAGACGGAAATATTGATGGCTTGGCGGTGTTAGTCATCACTTCTCATGTGTTGATGGCGCACGCAATGACGGCCTAACTCACCATGGGCATGCTCGCAGAGTGTTCCACTGGAAGTTTTTTCGCAGATTTTTTTCTTTTCACGGCTGTGGCTTACCTATTGTGGATACTGCATTTTGTTATTGTTCTGAGCCAATATACTTTTTTAAAATTACCTTTAATTCCGACGAAACATGCCTAAGGATTTAACTTTTTTTGGTGCTGGGGGGGAAGGGGTATGAAGTCAGATTTAACGAAACATTGATTTAGAGAAACACTTTCGGGTCCCATGTCATTTCGTTAAATCGGGGTTCTACTGTACAGTGTGATAATAGGAATGAAAATGAAATTTTCAGTTTGTGTTTCAAAATAGTAACTAGTAACTACTTATATGCTTCCTACTGAACATAACAAAACACAATGCCTACAGTTTTAGGGAAAATAACTTATAAAAACTATCAAAAAGTGAAAGCCTCATTTTCGAGATCATGCTATATAAGGATAAAAGTAGCAGTTATTTATTTATTTACATTCCGGGATATGGAACAAGTCATTTGTACAATACAACACATACATTCGTAAGTGAAAAAGGCAAAGCTGTAGCTAGAACTACCTATGAGATACAGTGACAAAATAAATTTAATACATATGTATTTACATACCCATACATTCGCCCAGTGACACACACACACAGTAACACACACACAATAACAAACAACACTCATGTACATCAATTAATTATATAAAAATACAGACAGTATATTGACTATAAATGTGGATACAATGTAATGTAACTACAGCACTAGACAAAATTCAGTATGAGCAAATATGCTGACAAAATATGTATATTACAACTGCCAATTGAAATAATATTAATTCTGTTATACTGTACAATACACCAGAAAAAAATTTGGTTTATGTAATGATTACCACTGGGATCAAAATAACTTTAAATAAAGCACTAATAATTACAACGTACCACATACATAAACCATTAATGTCAAAACTTAACTCACCAATACCAGGATTGATATCAAAACTTCTATGAGCATAATCACTCTCAAGTGGTTTAGGTGTAATGTACTGTCCTTCAATTCCTTCCAAACAACACAGCAAATCCTCCAGCAAAAAACTTTCTTGCGAGTTGATAGGTACTACACCTGCCAATATCAAAGAGAAAAAAAGGCCATCAAAACCAATTAGCACCTAACAACCCAAAATGCTAAAACATTTAACAAAAAGTTTTTACTCATCTTAATATCACATTAGTTGATACACTGTTTCATTAAATCAAGACTGACACGCTGACCTCACAAGTACTTACAAAATTGTACTTGCAGGTAGGAGAACATAAAAAACAGAGGGACAACACAGTTTTCAAGCAAATGCGCAGTCGTGGTGTTTTGCTAGCCAAGCCAGCTTCCTTGGGCGGTAAATAACTAATAATTGTGTGTAATCATTCACCGTCCAAGGAAGCTGGATTAGCAAGCAATATGTCACAATCGCACAAAAAACGTGTTGTCCATCTGTGTTTTATGTTCTCCCACCTGCAAGTATAATTCTGTAAATACTTGTGCATCTCTGTCAATAATACAAAAAGGTCTTTCCTCTTAAACAACATAAATTAAAAAATGTAGGATAAAGACAGTAGTAACTTTTATCATCAACTGATGAAGAGGACAGGTTGGAGCTTGGAAGACGATTAAATGGAAAGTTAAACAGTTAAATTCGCAGTTCAGTATGTTTGGATTCCCAGAACCTTGGAATACCGGTGAAATAAACAGCCACATCTCTTAAAATTCTCAGATCATAGTTACCCTTCCAGTGCATCATTCCCTTCAGGATGAATTATGCGTTTGCATATTTAAATTAAATATTATTTCAATAAACAATAGATCACAATATTCCGGCAAACAGATTGAGAAACTGAATGCAGCATGCACTAGAATATACAACACTGGCTATATTTATGCTTCATTTTGTGTTCAAATTAGGTAAAAAATGTCCCTCTAAAGTTCAATTTTATTCAAGATACATTTGCAATTCAAATAAATTATTTCAATAAATTGTGTTCTGATTATGTGACAAAGGACAAGTAAATAAGGAGTAGTTGCTCATTAATTGTTACATACTGCACTGCGTTTAGGTTTTTTGGTAATATAAGTCAGTAGAATCTGTTCTATCTGTGTTCTTATTTTTTTTTTCATAATATGTTTTTATATTAAAATAAATACAGTATGTATTATTAAAAACAAGTCATTTTTTCACCAGAAATGATTGGGCATTGATTTCATGAGCAAAATTAACACTTTCACAATTAAGGGCTGAGGATGGCTCAGAATTAGTTGAAAATTTTTAGAAATATCTATAGCAACCCTTCTTCACTGCCCTGTTATTATCCTTTCTCATAAAAAATGTGAGGTGTCATAACAGAGAGGTTCTAGTGTATTTAATTTATTTGTGACAAGAAAAAATAATATTAGAAACTAAATTCAATATCTAATAACATTCAAAACAAAATTTTAACAATTATTATTTTATTTGGTTTAGGAAGTAGACATTTTAAATTTTAAGCAACAAAACTATTACATACTTGGCACTAAATTCATGTTGTAACACGTAAGACAGAAATACATTTAAAAAATAAGTTTATTATTTAAATTCATTATGTGCAGTAAAAAAAGAACTAGTTATGATCCAAGGCAACTATACAATGATGTATCCCCTTTGGCGAGAAGACCTCCCACCACCCCTGTTAGAACATGACTCATCTTGACAGTATTCCAACTAGTCACCCAGCAATATTTGTAAAGCATTTTTACATTTCTAAAGCAAAGGGGAATACTTACAACATAGTCCACTGTGAGACACTGCTGACCGAGCTGGATGCATTTATTATACATTTTAATATGTACATACAATATTTAACTTACACAATACATACACACTTTTTGTTTACAACTGTTTATTTAATATAACACATATAAGATGTTTTCTTTTCAATTTTTAAAAACTTTCCTACTTTGTACTCAACATTTGTTAAGTTGTTTAACTAACAAACATGTAACAAACTGGTTTCTTGATTGTTTAATTTATTATGACAGTATTAGTAACAACATTTCATTTCAAAATTGCATTGCACAAGTAAACAAATCAGGAACATCAGTTTCGAGTAGTGTTTGGTTTTCACTGTTATTTTTTATGTAAATTTGTTAAATATTGTCCTCTAAAGTTCTACAACATTTAAAGGGCACTATTTTAGGTTGTAACAAAGTAGTTTACAATTTACCTGTGTTAGAAATTTTTAGTTTCATTTTAACAGAATTAAGGCGAATGCAGGTTTGAGAGAGGTTTTGTGGCATTGGTCATCGCTGGGCCTCGCAATGTTCCAGTTTGAAAATGTTTCGTCACATGAATCTGTTAGCCTGGTAGCACTGAGAGAACGTAATATTTGAAGGTTTCTGTAGGCTCTCTGCACAAGATTAACTTTTAACTTCGTCGCATAAAGAAGCACCACAGTGTGAAATTGTATCCTGCACCCTCAGCACTTAGGGCCGGAACAGTCTTAGTAAATTTTTACAGTTTAAATTCACGAGAAGTGGTGCAAAATAATTATTTTTTATAGGAACACCACTTTGGGTCATCACGGTTGTGAAAATGTGGTTGGGGTGTATCTATGTCGTAAAACAATAAGCTTTCACATGCTGTAAGTATGTAACATTTACTTCATGTGAGAGTCTGCTGGTAGTCAATTTCAAAAGTACGTAGCAAAGAAATCAAGCATTAATTCAGTGCTATTAGTTGGTTACTTTAATTCAGTTACCCAGTTATAGTGTTCAACCCAAAATTATAACAGAGAAAAATAATAAAACACCATTAAACTAAGCTGGTGCTCATAAATCAAAATGTTTTATTTAATTCAAAACTAATGTTTGCACCTATCACATAGTGTAGTATGTGATAAAAGCAATGCTACTTTTTACAACCCTTTGGTGGAGAATTGTAAGCCAATTGACTGTATTTTTTGGCATCCACAATTGTGTAGTATTCATGTGTTACAAACTCTTTGCATATTTGTTTGAAAAATAATTTTTCTTTATTAGGCATCCAGTAATCTGACAGATCACTGTAAACCAATAGGGCCTGAACTCATTCTGTACTAGAGAAAATCTACCATACATAGTACATAGCGACAACAACACTGAAAATTCATGTTGACAGCAGCAACGTTTGCTGAACATGCAGAATACAAGGCTATTACAAATACTCATAATTACACACATGCAAGCTGGTTTACAAGACAGAATTACGGCTGCTGTTGAATGTAGGAGAGCTTCTGGTGTCTTATATTTGTGTGCTCACTTGTGTGTTCTCACTTAGTTTGGTCCTTGTTCTTGACACTATCATTCTTAGTACCTTTCACACTGGTTATTCCGCTGTAGCAAACTTAATACATTATTTAGCCAACTCACACTAACCCTGGGTTGACCCAGCCAGCTCCCTTCATCTGTACAAGGCATAAGGACTGGAATTAGATGTTACTACAGAGATAAAGTGTCAGTTGCAATTACAGGAGTTCTCAAGATCCAATGATGGTCTATCCAGGCTGGTTGTGACACATACTGTACAGCAAAGGAACTACTCCCACATCAGGGTCATGGGGTGGATGTCCCATGGGGTCACACAGGCAAAGTTGAAAGACCAGGGTTTGACACTGTCACTAAAAATATACACCATATGTAAGCATTTCCAGCTAATGTTACAGCAAACACCAATCCTGAGCTGCTGGGGAGGAACATGACTACCACTCCACACTGCCACAAAGGACCATAATTAAACTAAGGTCACTAGGAAACCTGATGCCCCAAACTGGTACTTTATGCAGCCACTAAGGACAATATCCTAAGACTGAAGATCCAAGTTTCCCGATATGTTCATACATGACCTTGTCTCAGAAATATAATAAGTACCATGGCTGATGAACTAAATCAAACTTCCAAAGATGGAAACAGGAGAGAAATAAACTGATAAAAGGTTGCACAAAGAACAGTGTGAATTTTCTACACACCTTAAAGATATAAGCAACACATGTAGCTATAGTACCAGATTTGCTGAAAAGAACTGTACATTGAGGGTTTATAAACATTACAAACCAAGCAAATTAATCCTCATGTCTGCACCTCCCATCTAAACCTCACTCTTTCTTTTCCAAATGAGAGGCCTGCTGACCAGGTGTTGCTTCTATTCCGAGTCACTTGCAAATGCACTACATTCTGCTGGAATTTCCTGAAGAACATCAGCTATTGCAGTATAACCTCCTAGACCTAAACTCCAATCTGCCACTGTAACTATCACCAAGACTGTCCTGTGCATTCCCTGCCTTCAAGGGGGCATAGGGGAGTCAACATCAAACATTCAAGGTATCAGTTACCATCAATCTTAATTGCACTCAGAATTCCTGAGAGCTACAGCCCTACAACAATCCACACTCACAAGAGTATCAGCAGAGAGTTGGAAGCTTAATTAGTCTGCCATTTGGTGGGTGGCACTTACTCAAAAGCCTGATCATTCCTACCATTCTGCATGCTACCATTAATTGAATTTGAGCACAAAATGCTAGCTTGTCAGCACAATATCTTACTCAGCTGCAGAGGTGGATGTGTGTCCAACCACAAACCACATTTGGCCAACTGAACAAAACAAAAGTGTAGCACTACTTCCAATTCAAATTTGATGCAGGTCAAATTTGTGAACATAATCATTTATGAGAGGTCTTTGATACCAAACAAAGAAGGAGGCGGGGGGATTGAATATGTATGATAATGTCAATAATTTGCCTGTCTGTAAGAGAATAAATAATGGAACAGGCTCATTACAAGTTTCATACGCAATAAAAAATCCAAGCAGGTATAGATTTTTGAACAGCTGCAGTGCTATTAATAACCATTGTCAATTATGCAGGCCCTATCACCAGCCACAGCTTACTATAATAATCACCTTTCAAAAAAAAAGTCAGAATCACAAACGGAAAATAGTTGTGTGGGAGAGGAGAGGAAAGAAAGGTGTAAAGACTGTAGTTATATTGACTACAATAAAATATATTATATTGATAAAGTCTTTTAATATATACGTATATAATTTACGATACAGATATTTTGCTTCTTTTTATCTATCTTTTAAAACAAAGGAAAATACTATATATTATGTTGTTTTTTTCCAATACAGTCAAAGAGATCATAGTTTTTGCTATGTATACATATTCTATGTAATATCTTGACATATCAATTTTATTATGAATTTATTCGATCCGCCACATACTCCCCCTCCAGCAACGGTGTCTAAAAACCTTGTAGGGGTGTATATCTTCCGTCCAACTCGGGTGGTTTGCCGTTGCGTTTTTGGTTGTTCATTAGATCTCTGTCTTGTTGAACCAGGTTTCGTAGCGTCTTGATGTTTGTTGTTGTTTGATTGTGTACTAGAATTGTGTGTTTATTCTTTCATAATGAATGCTGATTTAAGTCTATCAATGGAGATAGTTTAATTACCACGAAGAGTGTCGATTACAAAATGTTTTTCATTTCGTGATTGCACTCGGAATGGTCTATCATAAACTGGTTGTAGTGGTCTGCGTACCGCATCATGTCTGACAAATACAAATTCTGTAGACCATATGTCTGGATGTACAAATAGATAATTTCTTTGATCAGTAGTGTTTTGTAGGGACCGGTCTAATGTTTCTCATGTGTTCCCTTAATTGGAATAATAACGATGGTATGTCCTGATGTTCGACTTGATGTTGTAATAAATCCGCTGGTAGATGGATGTTTTCTCCGTATGTCATTTCTGCCAAAGTGCTACCAGTTTGAGGTTGTACATATGAGTGTAGACCTAGGAGTACTAACTGAAGTTTTGATACCCAATTTTCGCACATTTGTGCTTTAAGTGCAGTTTTTAATTGGCGGTGCCAGCGTTCAATCTTCCCATTTGCTGCTGGGTAATAAACTGTTGTCTTGATATGGTGTATACCTAGTAATTTGCAAAGTTTTTCGAATATGTCACATTCGAATTGGCGGCCTCTGTTGGTTGTGATGTAGATTGGAACTCCAAATCTTGCAATCCATTCTGATAAGAATGCCTCCGCTATTGATTCTGCCGTAATGTCTTTTATTGGTACCGCTTCTGGCCAACGTGACTATCTGTCAATAAATGTTAATATATATAGGACCCCCTGGAAGGTGGTAAAGGGCCCACTATGTCAATACCGACATGGTTGAATCTTCGTTCGACCGGACTGTATGTGCCAATTTCGCTGTTTGTATGTCGCCAGATTTTGACGCGTTGACAAGTTATACATATTCGTGCCCATAGAGCTACGTCTTTTTTGAGTGATGGCCATACGAACTATACGTAGTGATCCTTTTATTCCTGGGTGTGCCATGTTGTGTAATGATTCAAATATTTTCTTCCTGAATGCCATTGGAATGAAAGGTCTTTCTTTACCTGTTGAATTGTCGCATATTAATCTAATGCCATTTTGTATATCAATATGTCGTAGTTGTAATGAACTTTTATGTGATTGTTGATAGTGGTATAATTCTTTATCTTCTGTTTGTGCTTTTGCTATTTCTTTCCATGGTATATCTGATGAAAATTGTATTGAGCAAATTCTGGAGCATGCGTCAGCTACCACGTTGTCCTTACCTACTACATATCTGATGTCAGTGGTGAATTGGTCAATGAAATCTAAATGGCGTAGTTGTCTTGGCATTGCCTTGTCTAGTCGTTGTTTGAATGCATATATCAGAGATTTATGATCTGTGTAGATACAGAATTCACATGCTTCGAGCATATATCGGAAATGTCTGACGGCGAGATATGCTGCGAGAAGTTCCCTGACATATGTACTATAGTTTATTTGAGTTTAAGTTTCTGTGAAAAAATTGCTAATGGTTCTAGAGTCTCCTCCCTTGTCTGGTGAAGTGACGCACCTACAGCTTCGTCTGATGCATCAACCATTAATACTAGTGTGGCTTCTATGGACGGATGTGCTAGGAGTGTCGCTTCTGATAAACTGTTTTTAAGTTTCTCGAATGTTTGGATTCCTTTATTGTCCCATTGTATGTTTCGTCGATCATTTTTACGTGATTCATGTATGAATCGTAATAATCCCTTTTGAATGTTAGCAGTGTTTGGTAGACATCGACGGTAGAAGTTAATCATGCCTATGAAACGTCGTAGTTCCAAGATCGTTGTTGGTAAGGGATAATTTTTTATGGCTGTAACTCGTTCGGTAAGTGGAAGAATACCTTTTGATCCTACCATGAATCCCAGGAATGGTACTTGTGTGGCACCAAATATGCATTTCGTTAGTTTGATGTTAATGTGAAATTAATCAAGTCGTTGAAACAATTCGTGTAGGTGTTCACGGTGTTGTTGCTCATCTTTTGATGCGACAAGGATGTCATCGATGTAACAGAATGCAAAAAGTAGGTTCTTGAGTACGGAATCCATGAATCTTTGGAAAGATTGTGCTGAATTCCGTAATCCAAAAGGGAGTCTTAAGAATTTGAATAGACTGAATGGTGTTATTATCGCCGTTTTCTCCACGTCGTCTTGAGCAACCGAGATGTGATGAAACGCTTGTACTAGATCTATTTTTGAGAATATGTGCATACCATCTAGTGAGTTATTGAAATCTTGTATGTGTGGTATGGGGTATCTATCTGGTTTTGTTATGTCATTTAATTTACTGTAATCACCACAAGGTCTTCTCCATGATCCGTCTTTTTTACGTTAGATGTAAAGGACTTGCCCAGCAGCTTTTTGACAGTCTGCAAATGCCCATATTCATCATTTGTTGGAATTCGTTTTTGGCTGCTGCCAGTTTGTTTGGTGGGAGTCTACGGACTCTGCTACATACTGGTTGTCTTGAAGTTTCTATTGTGTGTGTTATATTACATGAAGGTGTAGTGAAACTGAGATTTGCATGTAGCAGGTTGGGGAACTCCTTTAAGAAGCCAATGTATTTATGGTCAGGTGGAATAGTATGAACTTCACAGATTTCCGGATCATTGGTTACTTAAAATGCATGTGATTTCTCTGTTTGAGGTTGCATCTAGTAATTTTCCATTTGTTATGTCGGGTAACAGTTTAAAATATTTCAAGAAATCAGTACCTATTATTAGTTTGTGTACTTCTGCTATGATGAACGTCCATACATATGTATGATGCAAGCCCAGATCCAATGTAAGCAATTTTTCACCAAAAGTTGGTATTTTGCTACCATTGGCTGCATAGAGTTCCTTAAAATTTGTTTGTTTGTGTTCTTGTTGTCTCATTGGTGGTATGACTGATATATCGGCGCATGTATCCACTAGAAATCTCCATCCTGAATTGTGATTGACGACGAATAAACGACATGATTTCCAGCCCGCAATCTCCGCCGTCTTTAGTGGCGGGCTTCAGAGTTTCCCGATTGTTCTATAAAGTTGCATGGTGGTACACACTTATTAGCTTTGATTCCAAACATAAAATGACACCAGCAAGTTTCATACATTTTTTAAAGTCACATTTGAATGTGTTTTGTTTTCCCTAAGGGTTTGTTTTTAATTTCTTCAATCGATGATGTGAGTGCCGCTATTTGCTGGGTAATTGGGTGTATTTAATTCAATGAGTCTATCAGCCATGTTTGCCAGATTTTCTAGGTTGTCTTGGCTGGTAGAAATAATAGTACGTATATTGATAGGCATCCGTTTCTGTAAAAAGTCGTTGAGCTTTACATTGATCTGACTCAGCAAATTCTGTTAGTAGTCTTGTTTTCAGATCTTGGTATGCTGTTTCAGATAATGGTTTGAAAATCAAATCCGATACCAACTCTGCTACTTCGCTGTCAGTGAACCTAATACATAATGGTATTTAGTGATCTCTGTAGTTACGTGTGTGATTGTGAATTGTGATTCAACTTGCATAAACCAAACCTTTACATTTCTTTTACAAAATGTTGGTATCTTAACTTACACACGTGATATTTCTGCCGATTGCAGATTACATTCCCCTCAGTCATGATTGTATTAATCAGTTTTTTAAACAATCAGATAATGTAAAAATTGTTAAAGGATAGTTATGTCTCAACTTATTTTATTTGTGCACGAAATTCTCTTATTTCCTCTTGATCACGTCGGGGTCACCAATTTGTAGTAATACTGACTAAAATAAAATATATTATATTGATGAAGTCTTTTAATACATACTGTATATATTATTTACGATACAGATATTTTGCTTTTTTTATCTACCTTTTAAAACAAAGGAAAATACTATATATTATGTTGTTTTATCCAATACAGTCCAAGAAATCATAGTTTTTGCTATGTATACATATTCTATGTAATATCTTGACGTATCAATTTTATTATGAATTTATTTGATCCGCCACAAGACCATTTACATGAGTACGTGAAGCAAAGTTTAAAGATTTTTTTTTTACTGACCAAACCATCACTGAAATTTTGTACCTGGCACAGATAGGAGAAAATTCCTGGTTTTGCCTTACAACTGGTAAGGTGTCCTTTCCCCTTTCTCACACTTTAGAAAGTAGGCACTTCTTTGTTGGCCCAATTGGCATACCCAACATCACACTGTATGATGGACTAAGGCCCCATTCTTTCTTCGCCATTCCCATTGTTGCTTACAAAACAATACCACGTTCAAAGATATTTTAGAGGAGGCTAATGATTTTTCATGAGGAGCTAAGCCACTCCAACCCACCACCCTAATTTTGTCCATGTGTTGCCTTGACATTCCCCGAAAATAACATGGAGTAATTTCTACCTAACAGTGTTTGTTAAAGACAGAGACTACCAGCTATAATAATTATTAACACAGGCTGTGCCTGGTGGGTGAGATAACAGCACAAAACCTGCTGCAGCAATAGACCCTTACATATTATACACTGTAGCTTGTCTGACAGAAACATGGGACATTTTTTCTGATATAGGTGATTCGGAATAAAGTGAGCACTCAAAAAAGCCCTGATTAATTTATATTTTCTGCCAGTTTATATCTTTCCGCTGCATGTAAACATAAACATTGCCACGTGCTTTTCTTTACATAGTCTTGTACAATGTTTACATTTACATTACACTGCTCCGATAAATTTTAGCTACAATATGTACTCATTAAATGCACGGGTGTTGAATATGTGCTATACTCAGTAATAATCTTAGTTATAAATACCTGCGA
>PNEQ01004134.1:0-25793 GCA_003012365.1 Medauroidea extradentata
GTGCATTTAATGAGTAGATATTGTAGCTAAAATTTATCGGAGCAGTTTAATGTAGTTGTAAACATTGCACGACCCTATGTAAATAAAAGCACGTGGCATTATTTGTGTTTACATCGGCGGAAAGATATAAACTGGCAGGAAATAGAAATTAATCAGGGCTTTTTTGAGTGTTCACTTTATTCCGAATCACCTATATCATTCCAATTTACATCTTGAATATTGCTTGATCATCGACTTGTAATGTTAGGGCTTAACACAAGCTTGCAAGAAGTTAACTGCAAACACTTTTCTTAAATACACTTGCAGAAAGCTTGTCAAGCTAAATAATACCTACGCCAGCATAAAAACTTAAGTCAAATGCAAGGCTTGCAGTAGGCCTACCGAAGCAAGTTTATAACTGCAAGTCCAATGCAAGGCTTTCAGTAAGCTAACATGTTGTGTGGGTATCGACTGAACAATTTATATTACACGCGCAAACATAAAGTGACGAGTCCCAGGATCTTACACTTTTCCCGTCGTTAGCTGCTACACGCGGAAAGATACGAATTGGTTGGAAATAGATCTTTAGCAGAGCTTTTTCGAGTGCTCACTTTATTCCGAACTGTCTATATCCATTTTTACTACGGGACTCTAAGCGGTAACCATGTATTCGTATTGGTGGAAAGTAAGCTCAATGCACGTCTTAATCACAGTTTCACATACATCTGGTACTGAAAGTATTTTTTTTGTAGCGTAACTATTAATAACATTCATAATGTGTTTATCTAAGAAAAGAAGAAACACTTCAAACTGCGTCCATATTATTTTAAAAATGCCGTCCGATAGGTAGTTAAAAACATGATTTCCAAGCTCCTCAAAAATGGCAAAAATGACTTTTTCACGTTGCTGTAGCTGAGAAAATATCAACAGTAATCGGAAAACTAAATCATAGAAACCTGTATTGGACTTTACCTCATTCTTTCCACAAATAAAATGGTAGGGTCATCGGTTGAAGTCCAATTGAAAAACAGTTTCTACGAAAACATTGCACGCTAATTTAGTCCTTCGCTCCTATAGAGGCGATGAGGCGTTATACGGACGTGTTATATTCGACTTATATCCAACCCCGATTACGTGCCTCGAACGTAAAAAAGAAGCTAACGTCCAGTAATTCTTAAGAGGAGTCTCTAATGTTTTCTGTAAAATCAGTGTATGCGTGTATACGCATAAGTCCACAAATAACTGTTCTAGGAACACAGTTTTTTCCTAGGAAAAAAACTATTTACTGCAGGGGAAAAAAATATGGCATTTGCGCTCAGTCTCGTTAAGGAAACGGAGAAAAATATATCCTGGCGTCTGTAGTTCAATCCTTTGATTTTCGACATTTTGCATTCTGTTGGACTAAAACGACCGCCATAGGTTTTTGATCCGGAAAAATTAGGCTACGTAGGAAAAACTATTTCTGACTAATGTACTCATGTAACGATTTTGCGAGATAAGCTACCGCTGCCTGATTGGAAGATACTAGCACGAGCATTACGTGAGAAGCAGCGCGATGAATATTCTTTCAAAGAATCACACGAATCCCTCTTCATAGGCTAACCAGAAATGCATTATGGCGGGGAATAATGATTACGTAGAAGTCGGACGACGAAAATTTACGCCAATGTAGAATGTGATTCGTGTACCAGCAAGTCTGGGCGTATCATCTGACCAACTGACTTGGAAAATACATTAAGTAAAATGGTATGGGCGTGACTGACGAGGGAGGGGGAAACCCATTCTTCCAAAAATTATTTCGGTGGGTTTGTCCACCCTTCTCCCAAGACAATTATAAACAAATTATCCAATGAAAATATTAATATTTCTACCAGCGATATATTCCAAGTTTGTGTGTGAAAATTGCTTAAAAGCCTCAATTTTGCACATTGAAATCGAAATTTTCCCGAGGGAGGACCCTCCCCTTAAAAATTTTCTGCCACCCACACCAGTGTAAAAGGAACTGCACTGTCACGGAATAATAGCCTAATTAGCAATGGGGATATTACGTAGGTCGTATGCAGTAGGTAAGGTGAAAAGGAACAACATACTTTTTTAAAAATTTAGAAATCTTAAAAAAAAAAAAAAAAAAGGAATTTTCGTGGGTTGCACGTACATGTTTTTTTTTTTTTTTTTTTTTCACCTTCAGTCAAATGCTTTCAAAATTATTCTGAAAGAAGTGTTCCTTTTCTATCCACCCCACTTTACGGGTTTTTTTTTTTTTTTTTTTACTTTAGACGAAATTTGATAATTATTAGAATTCATTACACACCGGTATCTGACCAGCTGTAAGAAGCACGTCTCATGAAAGTCTCATATGGATATCAAGAAGAAAATTTTCAGAACACACTTTGGTGAGGTATTTAAATTTATAAAACTATACGTTAAATTAAAAATGCTTTGACAATTTTTCCTTCATGAATTATTTTTCCATAAATTTCTGGATTTTTGTTAAAATCAAACTTGAGTGTTACCGCTAAGAAAGGCTTATCTAGTACTATCTAAAGGATAGTTAGGTTCGTTACTTACTGTAGTGATGTTTTGTAAGAAATGCGGTTACTTATAAAAACGATATCCACTTATTAAATTTGAGTTCCCAGTCTTCAAAACGAACAAATCTAAAAAGTAACCGTCAATTAATACAATCGCAGAAAAATAAGTGTTAACAATGTTATAAAAATGTTTATCGATGATAATATTTCCCCATAGAGATCACTTGCAAAAAAGGAAGAACCGAATAATCACAGTGCTGTGCGAGCTAATTTCTGCTTTTTGGAGATATTCTGTGTTGTGTGCAAGTTGAACTGAAGCAGATTTATGAATGAACATTACTAACAACCACAGATATTTTCCACTGCCATCTAATGGCGCCTCTACACTATGGCCGAACGAATCACCGAACGATTCGCCGAATGTTTTGGCAAATCATTTGTGGACGAATGTACGCATATACACATTCGCCGAACGTATCGACGATTGTTTTGGCGAATCATTTGTGGACGAAAGTATGCATCTATACATTCGCCGAATCGTGTCGGACCAGGGGCGTCATTTCAGGTTTTTCTAGAGGGGGCAAGATTATGTTTTCTGGCGACAGTGACCTTGTTGCATCTTTTTTATTAATTAAGCATGTATAAATTAGATACTTTAATAATACAAATTCAGTTTTATGGTCTTAAGTTAGCATTATTTACATTTAAAAATACAAAAAATATATTTATACACATAAAATTCTAAATCCAGGGGGGGGGGCATTTGCCCCCCCCCCCTTGTAGCCCCAAACGACGCCCCTGTAGTCGGACGATGTCGCTGGTCGGCAGGATTTCTCAGAGAACTCCCATTTACGCCGCCCTCTTATTCCGGCAACGCTCCCTCGTAGAGTCTCATTCCATTCACAGTAAAAAAAAAAATTGTACATTTACAAGGAAAATCTTGTAAACTAATATCAGTACGCAATATGTCAGGTAATGAAAGTAAGATGTCAGAAACCTTTTAAAGTGTTTACAAATATCGTAAACACCTTTGTGAACTAGTAAAATAAACGTTAATGAGTAAATTTTCCGATTTGAAACAAAATTAACCTAGGAGACCTGAAAAATTTTTACAAAAAAGTGTTGTAAAATTAACCAGATATTAGGTGTAAATATACAAAATTTGTTTGTATATTTACAGAAATGTTTGTAAATATACAAAGAAGTTTGTAAAAATATAAGTTTTTCGTAAATTTTTCAAAAAGTTTTTGTAATGTTACCATAAACTTTTTTTTTTTTTGGAAACTGGTTTTCAAAAACCTTTTTGTAAAAGTACAACTTTTTTCTACTGTGTTGTCACAATGCAGAGATTATGGCAGCCTACAGGCCCAAAATCAGAATACCATCAACCAGTTTGAGGATATCCTCACCTTAGGGTGCATCCCCCATATGTAATATGATTATTTATTTACTAGCGAAATACGTACATGACATACCGATAATCTTTCAGAATGTACTAAAGGATGTTTTGTTGTTCGTGAAGTTCACGGATTTATGTCGTTAAAAATTAATGAAATTTTGTAAATTTTGCTCAACGAAATTTGTTGCCAAATTAACCGAGTCGCGCATCGGCATGTTTTTTTTTTTTTTTAATTAAGCTTATGTAACTGCATTTTGCAATTAGCTTCAACAACTGCATCACGGGTATTATTTTCCTGAGCGTATGGTACAAATCAATTTTTTAGCAGATGTAGCACTTTTTGCCTACATTCCGAGCACAGAACAGTTGTGTCAATTTTCTGGTAAACGGTGCATTCTAGGCATTTCCGACAAGATAACTTTTTTTGTTCCTTATGGTGTACTACCCGAATAGACAACATGTAATGTTCACAAATCGTAACGTCAATGTAACTATGCGATACAATGGAGGCAACCCTTATTATTTTCACGAAAGAGGAAGCTTAGAAGGCTGAAATTAGTAAATCTTAAAGATGTCAATAATACTTAACATCACACAAAGAACCATAACTTAATTCGTAACCGTTTATATATATATATATTGACAAAATACACTTTTCTAACTCAATTTTCAAGGGTTCATTCCGCCCTTAATACTAACTTTTCTTGAAAGTGGCCTATATAATGTCTACTTTATATTTCATCAGGAATCACCTCCCGGAGTCTGGGCTATTAATTTCCTTACATTCTGTATATTACGCTAACAGCTATACAGTCAAGGTGGTGTTTCATTGGAGTTCGGATTTAGCTAAGCTTGTGCTAGGCTATGTTATCGGATTGTGATAGGCAGTCAAGATGGTTGGAGGTTTTGCCACATGCTTATTATTTTTAAACAAACCCAGGTTACTAGAGTTCTTATTTTCATTGCTAAGTGTGTTATATACTTCATAACCATAAAAGTTGGTTGTACTTCGTCCATATTCTGTCCTTACGCATGCAGGAATTTATTACTGGCACCCCTAGTTGTATAACTATACTTTTAATTATTTGAGACAGCTTGCTCTGGGTGTGCATAAAAGTGTGACATTAAGTTAAGCTCATGCAGTTCTTTCAGGAGTAATATGTTAGTAAATGTATATATCTTAACACTAGGCGTTGGCAAGGGAAGATTAAAAACAGCTTTTACACATTTATTTTGAATTATCTGCAGAGGATGTGAAAAGCCTCTATACTGATCCCCATATACGGGACGCATATATTGAAGATGATTTTGCACAAGCGAGATGTATATCAGCTTCTTGATTTCTGTAGGTACTTAGTTAAGTCTATATTGTACTCCAGCCTGCGGAGATATTTTTTGGATTATTTTGTTTATGTGTACATTCCATTTAAGATGCTCGTCAATATGAAAGCCTAGGTATTTGACGTACGAGGATCTGGCTATGGGTTCATTTCCCATTGTTAGCGACGGATTGTAATCTGTCAAATTCTGATGGGTTCTGAAAATTACAATGTTTGACTTGGCAGCATTTAGTTTTAATAGATTTGTTCTTAAATATGTAGCTAGTTTATCTAGGTCATCATGCATTAATACTGTTAACTCGTGCGGGTATACGTTGAGACAATAAGATAATACTGTGTCATCTGCGAAGAGTGTGGGGTTCCCATTTAATTTTAATGTCCCAATGTTATTTACATACACTAAAATAAGATAGGGCCAAGTACACTGCCCTGAGGAACCCCAGTATCTATAATTTGTTTCATGCTATTACTTTGGTTAACTTTTACAAATTGATATCTATTTGTGAGGTACCTATAGCTTCTAAAAGTTCAAAGGCCACACCACTAATTCCATACGTTTATAGTTTGTGCAAATTAATTTTGTGGTCCACCATATCGAAAGCTTTGCACAGGTCAATAAAATTTGAATTGGCTATTTTGTTATGTCTATGGATGTCTTAATATTATCGACCAAGACCAAATTTATTGCAGCTAACGATGTGTTACGTTTCCAGGGATACCGCAACCGACCATAACCTTCATTTAGGTGTTTGGCTTCACATGTACGGTATCAGATGTATGTCAAGAAAATTGATTATTCGTTTTGAATTTGCAGCTTTTTCAGGGAAACATTAATATTATGTATTTGCTTATCTTAACCATGAGATTGAAACTAATATTTTTTTTACCCTGGCGTGCAAGTCTATACGTGCACAAAATTTTTGGTTTTTGCCATTACCAACTAACAAATCAGCATGTTTGTAAACAAGCTTTGTTTCCCACAGTACTCTTCACCTGTGGTGTGACGTCAGAGGGCGTGTACACCAAGAAGTCGTCCATTGCAGCTAACAATGTGTTACGTTTTTTTTTTCTGAAACCGAATTGGCTGTCAGTCAAAATGTCATGCCTCTCTAAGAAATCTTGTAACCTTGTTTTTATGGCAACTTCAAAGACCTTATTTATGGCGTTTAGTAGGTACCGAGATGGGTCTGTAATTGTTGACTAATTTGCGGTCACCTGACTTGTGAAGGGCTATTACCTTGGCTAGTTTTAGTATGTCAGGACCACGGTCGCAGAAGAACAGGTCTGGACACTTGCCTGGAAACTTGACCCCTTGTTGTTTGGCTGCAGTTCACCAAGTTACCGAGAATATTGTGTTTTATTGGCGCTGCAGTTAGGGCGGTCGGACTCAAACTCCGCCCACTTCCCTCCCACTAAGATAAACAATTTATCAAAACGAATTTTTTATCAACTTATGAAGTTTAAGAAAAGGCTCCAGCAAGCTTTATTTACTTTATAATGTTAACAATGGAAAAAAGTTGGCGGAGTTTGAGTCCGACTCACCGAATTACAGCGCCATAAAGTTAAACATTATCGTTAACTTGACGATCTACAACCAAGCAAGGGGGTCAAGCAAAATACATTGGTAGATAAGCAAGTGTCCAGACTTGTTCTTCTACGACCGTGCCAGGTAGATGATTTCCATTTTTAGCCATATTAAATTATATATGTGCGTGGCATTATAATATATGGTATTCGGCTGTACTCGACAGGAACAGATGTCATGTAGGGCATCCCCCTCTCCTAAACTGAGGACAAAGTCAGTAATCAGTGGTTATGCTCGAGCGAAACCATTCGTAATGCCACGTATATTACTTAAAGCATTCAATTACCCTCTTACAGCTAAGATGAAGATAAGGCTAATTTTGCTGTAACCATTATAAATAAGGCCCAGGGGAAATAGCTGTTAAGTGGCAGGGACAGAATTAGGACTGCTTTTCGCACGACAGGTATAACTACTTAGCCTGCTAAAAGTTATCTTTAACTAGCATATTGGTTAAGACTTGATAGTCGAGCTAATTTGGTGTACGAAGAGGTTCTCTAGTTGGAATAAATACTAGCTGTGTGAGCAAAGCCACTGGCGGATTGCTAGCTTTTATATATTTCCATTGACTAGCAGCGAAAAATTAGCAAGTGAAAAATGTAAAACTACGAAATTTGATAATGACTAGCGAATTTGCTAAGATAAAAACTAAGAGTAAAAAAAGTTCAATACTTGTTGCTTAGTTTTTACATGCTGTATTTACATTTGTAACCTTTTACTCATATAAAAAGTAGTAGAAATATTGAAATCAAAATTAGTGTGAAACATCGAAAAGTTAAAAGATTAGAAGAAAAGTAGTTTTTGACTGAGGATACTTACAGCAAAGCAATAAATACTTTCTTGCGTTTTTTCACATGTGAGTGTTTAAACATACGTTTTTTTCACATACAGGTGAAGTTTATTTTACCGAAACAAGAAAATGTTTCGAAATTGTTATATAAGTTATCGATTTCCTTATTCGTATAAAATTATTTTATTAAATGGATAATAATTTCAAGTGTTATAAATGGATAAAATTGTCAAGCATTTAAAAGCTCGATGCATTGAGTATTAAGTCGTAAAATCACAAACTTTTATTGTCAAAGAATTTAACATAGTTCATGTAAAATTTGTTTTAAAAATAAATAAAAATTATGTTCAATCAGATAAATTTTCTTATTTTAAAGAATATATTTATGATTTAGAATGTTGCAAAAGACTCACTTATGCTTTTTCTTTAGTTTTAAATTTTACAAAATAAACCTGGTGCTTTAGGCTACTTTTGTTGAATAAAGGTTCCCGCACACTTGGGCGCGGCGGAGAGGAGCGGCTTTATCCCCGTGGTTCAGTTACATGACAATAAATGGATTTCCGCACACTTGGGCGAAGAGCGGCGGGGCGCAGCGCGTGCTGCCGCGCCCAAGTGTGCTGGCACCTTAGGAGTGAGTTGGGTAATTTTTTTTTTTTTTTTTTTTTTTTTTTTTTTTTAAATTTCGTAATGAAACTTTGTCAACATTTTCATACCGTAATGTGTATTGTATCTGCAAAATGTTAAGTATTTCCATCCTTAATTCCCTTGAATAATTAATATTTTGTTCCATAATTACATTGATCTGTCAATTTTTGAGGCCTTTCTTGTAAAGACAGAAACTTGATACTTGCACTACGTATGAAAATAACCTTCTTCTGTGCTTTAGCAAAGTTCCATCGCGGCACATGTCTAGCATTGAATAAATAAATATCTGTGTGTGTGTTGGTGCGTGTGTGCGTGTGTGTGTGTAGCGTGTGTGTGTATAGAAGTCGCACGCCTAGGTTAAAATATCTACGTGGTTTTCCAAGATTAAAGTGAATTTGCTAGCTCTCCCGCTACAACCGCTACCGTCGTTTGAGTGTTGACATAGAGCACGTCTAGTCTCGTCCTCCTTGGGGTAAGCATCGCTCTCTCGCGGTGTTGCGCACCGGGATTTGCCGCGCTTATAAGCAACGTAGGTGCGCAGCTCGTGAAGGGTGATGTGCTCATGTCGAAGGAAAGGCAGCAACCGTCTGCTATAGACCGCGTCCAGTGGGTAGCGGATATGGGAGCACCATCCTGTGGTGTTGCTGGGTATATTCAAATACCAGCTCGTGGACCAACTGGCCAGCGCTTGCGCTATGTCGGGGCGTTGGTGCGGCAGGTTGAGTGGTTCGTAAGAAGATTGGCAAGCAACTGGAAGCTGTCTGTCGGCAAAGGTTGGCAGGGGACAGAGGTTCTGAAAAATGCTAAGTGAAACGAACCGCCCTCTGGGACTTGCAGGCAGTGGAGAGCTGCTTGTGCGGGGAACAGGAATGCGTCGGAATTTGGACGTCGAGGTGGCTAAGCCCTTGTCAGGACCCTGCCTGGCTAGCAGCGGTAGCTTCGGGATGACGCGTCTAAAACCAGCCCGAAGATTTTGGAAGTACTACAGGAAGTGGTGCCCCTTCCTCCACCCTGACATGAAAGGTACAGCTGCCAACACTGAAGAAGGAAGACGGCGACGGCGAAAAGACGAGTCACTCAGCCATGGCCGACAAACCAAAAATTTTTTCCTGTTGCCGATACTGCAGAGCGTGAGTTTGCTTGCACTCAGGCTCCTAGCACAAAGCTTTCTGAGCAGCGCCCTCTTCTCATTGGCTGTGGCCGCCAGCCAATGAGACGTCACATTTCCCCGACACACATCTTTATTTGCAAATTCGGAAACGAATTGTTAACTAAATATCCTACTTTTTCCATGTCCTAACATTAATCATTGTGGTTTATTCCCTGCGCGCCCTGTAGCACAGCTTTTCCCCATACCCTACTCTATTTGTACTGGTTTTTCTGTGCTCTTATCTATCTCTTCCTCTTTTTGGGGGTGAGTGCACACATCTATCCTAAGTACATATAATTTATAAACATATTGAAATTTTGCGCTTTACAGATAAAATACAAATAAAAAGGAAAAACAGATACAAAACATTCACAAAAAAAAAATAGAAAAACAATTCAAGAGAATTCTCTGTCAGTTTTTTTTATCTGCCATGCCTCCAGACAACCTTGCTCAGCTCATGAGGTCCGCGACCTCATAATACTTTGCACGTTACCTAAGGCGTATAAGGCTTAGCCTTCAGACGCACTCAATCCCTAGCTACTAATGCACGCCGGAGTACCCATAGACTGACGCGGGTACATGCTGGCGTAGCGGGATATAGGGGCTCACTAGCGCCTAGATCCATGACCTCTAAGCACAGTGGCATATGCGCACTGCCCGTTCTTCCCCTTGCTGCCCCTCTCACGCCATGTACCCCCTACCTGCCGCCCATTGGCCTGCGTGTTGCCTTGCCATCATTGGTGGCATCGTACAACCTTCAATTTGGTGAACATTTTCACCATTATTTACCGATAAAATGTTTGCATGCACATATTGTACAAGCAGTTACCAACACAAACGTACTTTGCTATGTTAAAACTGGCAGAACACTTTACAGGGGAAAGAAGCATGCTAGGTGAAGGCACACATTACTACAGTTAGTGTGAAAAATGTTGAAGGCAGTTGCCAGTGCAAGAGAAACTGCGCTGAATACAAAGTGGTCATGTTTATTTTTCTCTTCGATTACATTGAATATTTGAATGCATATTCATCGTGTTTGCCGTGTAAACATATCTGCTGAAAGTACAAGCACAAAAGAGCCAATTTAATCTAATAAGCTCGTTATTGAAACACAAGCAAATGTTGGTAAAGAAGTGGCAGTTAAATTAGGTTCTGAATCGCGAAAGCGTGCGTTAATTTAGAAAATGACAGAAAATAACAATTTCACACAAACAGAAGAACTCTCGGTAATAGAAAAACCTCTTTCTCTAGTACATCAAACATTGCCGGCATTTTGGAAGCATAGAAGTTCAGATACACATCTGAAAATTACTCCAACTGATTTTTTTTCTTATTTTAGACACTAAATGTGACTAAATTTGGCTCTTATGAAATTTTTTTATCTCTCATAGTTTTCGCGTAATGGCTTGTTAAAGTCATATTTTGCATGTTTCCGTTTTAAGGGCTATACTAAAACCAACTAATATACCAAACTCAAAAAAATCACAGTGGATAATGGCATTGCAGGCTACAATGTCATGCTCATAAAAATAAAGAATAAAATTTATTTGTATTAAAAAATGCTGAAACTGAAAATAAAAAATTTTAAAAATTCTTTTTTTTTAATACAAATAATGTTTATTCTTTATTTTTATGAGCATGACATTGTAGCCTGCAATGTCTTTATCCACTGTGATTTTTTTGAGTTTGGTACATCAGTTGGTTTTAGTGTAGTCCTTAAACTTACTTTAACAAGCCATTACGCGAAAACTAAGAGTTAAAAAAATTTTATGAGAGCGAAATTTAGTCACATTTTGTGTCCATAATAAGAAAAAATTATCTGGTACAAAATAAAAAATTAAAAAATAGTGATGAAAATTGTTGTAGGCCGTGCCCTTAACCTCCTCTTCAGGAAGCCCTCCCATTAACTTACTCTCCTCTTTGGGCCACCCCAGTCATTTTTAAGCCACTCCACAATCACATCCTCTTCATTAAGCCTTTACACACTCGCATTCTCTTCTATAACCTTTCCCACTCCCTTAAAACTCCTTTTTAACCCACACTACTGTCCCACACTACTGTCCCACACTCCACTACATCAAGCAATCCCACTATTTCACCTTCCGCTTCATTAAGCCATCCCCCTTTTTCACCTTGCTCTACATTAAGCCCTTCCACTATCTGACACAACCTCCTCTCCATTAAGTCCTTCCATTATCTCACCCATCTGTTAATTAAACCATTCCTTACTGTCTCCCTCCATTAATGCACTCTCACCTTTTCCATTTATCTCTTATTATCTAACCCTCATCTTCAACCATCTCTCATCCCCTCTCTGTCCATTCATCTATCCCATTTACTCACCTCCTCTCCCTTCATCTATCCCTCTTATTTCTATTACTTATTTTGGATAATACTTACTGTGAAACAGTTATTTTCCCTGTGGCCTTTACGGTACCCATAAAGGTGTATATAAATAACTTAGAAAATTACATGCATTAAATTTTACAAATTTAATAGTTATAGGATGAAGCACAAATGTATTTATTTTATTCATAATAACTTTGACCATTATTGAGAAATAAATTAAGTCCATACTACACACTAAAATCCCACAAAGATTATTCTCGCTTTCTCACTCTTTACAGTTACAACTTCATTAGTTAAATTTAATTTTAACTCTTTTGAAACACTTTTGCAAGTATTCCCAAACAACTTCTACACTCTTCTAAGCAAGGTTTGAAATTTTCAACATAGCGAATGTGTTAAATTATCTCGTCTGTAATCAGTCTCCTGAAAACAAGGTTACACCACATAATTTTATTTTAGTATGGGCTGATGACAAATCCCAGCTACAGTGCAACAGCAAGCTTTCCAAACAGCCACCAAGCCATTTGAATCATGGCCAGATAAAGAGTAAGGACGTACACTATTGGACACGCTAAATAGGTACTGTTCTGTAAAACTCTTGGGTACCCAAATTTGGTAATTTTCTTGCTGTAAATAATATGGAATATGTTTTTGAAATACAGTACTAAACACAATGATTTTAACTAGGAAAGTTAATCCTTAGTGGTCAACAGATAACCTGCAATCAAATAAAGGAACAAAATATTTAATGCAATACAATAGATGTGAAATTTAGAAATCATTACAAATTGAACCCGGTACCTTCTAGTGTTCTGCTTGAAGGCAAATTGATTCATCACTGACAACTAAAGTGACCATAAGTGCTAAAAAGTACAATATACCACATCTAAATTGTTGCAGAGGAATACCAAAAATGTCTTAATTCATAGCTAACGAGCATTAAAACTAGATTACCAAAACTATATCACATAGCAACACCTACATTATTCCACCACCTTCAGGCCTCACACAATGAATTACAACATTCTGCAAATACTTACCAAAAAACTATTGCAGCTCACAATCATACATTGCATCATCCATTACAGGCTGCTCTTCTATTGCTCTTGAATCCACTATAAATGATACCATTTGCATGAAATGTATCTAATGTCAAATACAGTATTTCCTCCTACAGACTGTTGTTCTGGCCATTGTTTTTATTGACGTGTAATGGTCTGACTTCCCGATACATTCGAGTCGTCAACAATTGAGTGTTTTGCATCTCTATGTGGGTGCCATGCTGCTCGAATCATACATTTCAATTTCGCTACTTATAAAACAAACAAACATCTAGAAATCAATAACTATGACCCACACAACTATAAGCATTGATAGCTGTAGTTGACATACACACAAACTTTAAAAAGCATGGTACAGTATTTTCACAGGAATAAGTTATTGTATGAACAGCCTCGCACACCTGGATCAAGGGAGATAAATAATTATTGTAAGCATTAAAAATAGTTTACCTCATGTAAATGAAACACTACTGTATTGTGTCTCTCGTGAATATTTATTCAATTCGTAGTATAGTAACTGTTTGAATGTGTTATACAAGTCATCACAATATGTTGATTCCTGAAGTCTCTGAACTCTTGGGCAGCTCCTAGCCTTGAAGGTGTGGACATATAGTACGTGGAGAATTGTACGAATCACAGGACTAGATTAAAAGGTAGTAGAAAAATAACTAACAATGGTCCTTCCAGAGTGATGAACCCACATGGCCTAATGGCATGGCATACTGTACTGGGGTGAACAACACACTGATGAACTAGTCCAAGAGAAGCTAAAAGGATACATGCAGTACAGCACAGTAGCTTAGATCTATTTTTTGTTGCTTGCTGAAGGCTGAGACATGGTGAATGACCTTGCATCTAGGAAAACCAAGATACTGTATTATTTTTAACCAATGAGTTTGTGGGGTCATTTGACCCTTTAAACCTTTTACCGCGAGAGAATTACGAAGTAGACGCTGACTTTACCATTGTGTGTGCAGAAAAATTATTTGTGTGACACTGAAATTTGCAAGTAGACTACAAATTTCAATTTTAAACATGTAAAATGTATACAATTACTGTTAACTAATTACTGTATATTACAATTTCTATTCTCAATCCCTTAACAACAAATATCTTCCATCAGTCCCGCATCTAGACGTGTTATGTGATGGGTAAAATCAAATTTCAAGTATTTGGTAATTCAAGTTAAGTGCAATAAAATTGATTAATCAGTTTAGGACAGTTGTTTGAATGATGTTTCAATTTTCTCTAACACGCACACAAGACAGACTGTGGGGAAAAAATAAAATTAGAAATTGTAGGAATGCAGCAATGTTTTCACGACATATTATAATTAGGGATCCTGCTTTTTCGCGAAAAGAATTTTGCCCCACTTTGTTTCAGCGTCTTACGCACACATCTGCAATTCTGCTTCATGATTATTGGCAGCGTGTCTACATGAAGAGCAGTATATCATTTGTCTGAGCCAATTACAATAAAGTCTCTGCAACACCTCACTGCTGTGATTTGCTGGTAGAATCCCAAGGCTCAAGAGAGTTAAAATATTCTATCACTGACCACGAAGCAGAACTGCAGATGTGCGCATAAGGCACTGAAACAATATGTTGCAAAATTCTTTTTGCGAAAAACCAGGGTCCCTAATTATAATCTGTTGCTACCATGTTACAAACATAACGCATCTGAACTATTTTTGCTTATTACCACAAATGTGTTACTTTGCAAAAACACAGAATTTATGTGAAGTGAAATTTTGCTTAACACTTGCTGCACGGTACTGAAGAATCATGTGTGTTCATTCTATAGCAGTTTGAGAAGTAGACCTAAATAACCTTTTAAGAAGTAGGTAATCATTCTGTAAAATATTTGGTTTTAAAAACAGGATGACAAATGTTCCATTAAATGAAATATTCACTTTCTAAAAGTTGATTACAAATAATTCATTCAGTTTTTGTTAAGTAAATGATTAGGCTGTTATAAGAGCTGTGTATCTGGAGTAGGGTTGAGATGAATGCCTGTAATGCTGTTAAGGGTTTTAATATGGCTGGAATAAAATTAAAAACCTAGGTACATATCTTGTGTGTGTTAAACATTTTACTAAATATGATACGTGCAGCACATTTTTACACATTTAAATAATATACAGTATTCTCTTCGTAGTATTTGTTTCTGCAATGATTTGAACACAATGCATTCTGTTTCTCTTCATGGTGCTTTTGGTGATATGCAGTTTACAACTTTTTCATGCTAAGCAGCAACTTTCTTTTGCTGACAGCAGCTTACCTTATTAGAGAGGTAGGGACCGCACATGAAAGTAGTGCAACATACAGTAACTTCTTTACTTGAGGAATGCAAGGAAGGACATTAATGAAAGTAGAAAGAAAACAATTGGTTCATTACAATGAGCATTATGTCCTTTTGAAATTTCACAGTAGCACTACTAGTGACATGCATTAAGGGGAAGTTCACAAAATATTGTTTGTTTTATAGACATACATTGTGTCAATATTTCACAGTAATGAAAATTTTTTAGCTTTCACAGTTTTTGAATACTGGCATGTTGAAAATTCAAATTTGCCTAAAAAAGTTTTACACTATAAAGGAAAACCAACTGAGTTAAAAAGAACTGAAATAATTTAAACTGAAGAATACCTAGTGTCACTGGCTATATCAAGACATGTATAAAAACAGTATTGAATACAAACATTTAAGAAATTTCAGAAAATTGGCAATTCTTTATTTCAATTGATTTTTTGTCTTGATTTAGTCTGAGACACTGATCTTAAGAGTAAACTACTTCACTTTGCAGTTGGTATTTCCTTTCTAGCATAAAACAGTTTTCTGCAAATGAGGGGTTTATTATGCAGCTGTACAAAAACTATGAAAGTTAAAAAATTTTCATTACAGTGAAAAAAAAAAAGTCGCAACATATGTCTACAAAACAAACCATATCTCCTACAACTATTAAATATTGAAATAATTCTATGGGGAAGCCTACTTAATAGCTTATTTTAAAAAAAGTCAACATAAAAAAGAAATAATTAGAACATACATAAAACAGTACATTTTCTATATTTCAAACATTTCAGCTTAAAAAATTACACATGTACAAAATAATACCATTTAACACACACTTTTTTTCTAAATAAATTTACAAATGGTACTAATGGCTGTTAACTAATAGAAAATTCACAGGAAGAAACAATACTTGTTGAATTAGATTTATTCACCCATAAATTATTCTTTAAACATATATTCCACAAGTGGTCGACTTGCTACAGAGGAAGGCATTTCAAAAAATATTTTTTTACAGATTTTTTGTTGCATCAGACGCACACTCTCATATTTCTATTTTCATTACAATCATATCCATTAGTATTTTATTTAGCTTCATACATCAGCACCATATTCTTCATCAGTTACCGTAAGTTGTTCAACATGACAGTATTAAGTTCGCTAACCCAAATTTAGGTAAAAAAAACACTACTGTACTATTACCATATTCGTTTCACTAAAGTCTTCTATTGCACTACAGTTTATAAGAAGAGTACAAAAAGCAACAGTTGTAATTATAAAAATATGTATTGCACTGCTACTTTCAGAGCTATTAAAAACAGTCAAAACAGAGCCTTGGAAAATATAAAAATATAACTTTTACTTCAATTACAAGTTGATAACTGCTTAAAAGTTTGTGTAAAATTTAGTATGTAAACTAAAATACCATACTTTTGTGTGTACCATTATATAATACTTCAGAAAATAATAGTTTTTAAAAACAGGATCTGCAACCAATCTTACTGAAGTTGTCTACCAAACAAAATTCGAAAAGTATGTTTACTAATACGGTTGCATTATTCTATACAGTAAAAGAAATTAAATCAGTATAATGTTAAGTCTCCACTCATCACAGTTTTCTGCTACACTTAACATGTTTACATAGCACTTGTGCTGATATGTCATTTTAGGAGATCATCTTCACGTACATTGCTACTAACAGGAATGAGCACAATACTAATGCTTCAGTGGTATAATGAACAAGCTGTGGATTGAACTGGCAACTGCACATTGCATCACACTGTAATGAAAGGAAAATAAAACACACTTTTGAACGATTACCGAAACACACATTTACAATGGTGTTTTTAATCTCCTAAAGTGAATATTACACTATACTGTACCTTTTGCAGAACTTCGGTCTTATACAAGCATTTTTGAGTATTGTTTTATTTGCCAGAAAACAAGCAGCTGTACAAGTCAGCAACAAATATTCTTATTACATAATAGAAAAGGTGTGACACACTTCATAGGTGTTCATAGCGTATAGTAAATATCAACCTCGCACAACTATATATGTATTTAGTTATGTAATTTTACGTCGATACCGGTACCTCACACATTTCCAACACTACATCATTATTTGTCGAAGGAAAATATTACATTTATATTTTACATGTTTACTTCCAACAAACTTAAAATGATAATGTGAAGTACGAACAAAGACAGTTTTTAACACAGTTTAGAGATTTATAATTGTTCAAACCACACATTAAGAAAAAGTACCATTTTCAGTTGGATATAAAATGCGGAAATAAATAAAAAAGAAATAATGAAAGAAAAAAATAAAATTCTGAACTTCGCAATCATAAACATTGAATTATAAGACAGATATGCTAGTCTCTGCACCAACAGAACAAGTTTCTAGAGTTTTGTTTGCAGATAAATTACAAACTGTATTCAAGAAATTTTGTTTTTGCTACCACTGTTACAATTATAATACGTATTTGTTATAAATTCAATCACTATTTTAAGTCTACAGACATAATTGAAATTCAAATATTTTAAAGCCAATCAAATGATTTTCAACCTCTAGTACAAATATATGTAATTATGGCAACATCGCTTTAGACTACACAGTTTTATTCATATACGTAGTATGAAAAGATTCACATAATCTAACACTGAAAAATGATTACTCCATTACGAAAGCTGGTATAGGTCCATTCAGAAACTTGATATGAAATCTGCCAAGTTAGCCAAAAATTGCTGCAATGGCTGCCATACCAACTAGTATAGTTTGTGGTACAGCAGACTTTGTGCAGGCTAGTGTAGAATCTGATTTATTGAATAGCATGACGATTCAAGTAATTCAATTCAATAAACATTGACGTGATCACTTAAAATATCATCACACAATTTGTAAACAAATAATGCACAAAATAAATAATGTACCTATTGTACAATTATCTACTAATCTAGCAAGACACAAAAATATTTGATTTAGCCAACACAACATTCCTTATTATTTTTTTACATATTAATTAAATTAAATACTCTCACATTTATTTTTAATATTATTTAATTCACAGAATAGTACTTGAATTAAAACTCTCATAAAAACTCCTCCATTCTTAAATTATTTTGATTCAAGAAAATTTAAACATGTTTGAAAAGAAAATCTTTGACGAAATTCAAGAATTTCAATAAATTGGAAGACAAAATGGTCGTGGTTATGACGTAAACATAGCACTGCCTGTTAAAAAATTGAATTCAATATATTTTAAGAAAAGTGATGCAAAATCTGATTGGTGTGAAGTGGCCTTTACAGTGTATAACATTGCCTTAAGACATACTGCCAAGCAAACTTTGCCTCCAAGAGACTTAATAAAAAATAAACTGAATGCTGTAACTGAACCCTGCTTGCATTTAAACAATACATTTTAACTTACCTCGATTCATTTTGTTGATTTATAAAAACCTTATTCTTCATACTCACATTATAGAGGTACATGCAACTATAAAATAGCATTCAAATCTACCACCTTTCTAAAAAAATTATTGTAGAAGGAATGTACTCAAATCAGTTTCCTTACATTACTGCCACCAGCCAAATGCAATTTAGGCAAGTCTTGGATATACTTTTAAGACTAAATTTTTTGAATGAAATAAAGAACTGTTTTTGATAATGATAGCCTACTTAAAATTCCACACACACACACACACACACACACACACACATTATATCACTGTTGTCATGTTACAAGTAACATTCAGAAATCTGAGTCGTCAATATGAGGATTTATGTTAATAGTACACTCAAAAATATGGTACACAAGACACTAAGTGCACTTCTCTTTCATTAAAAACTGCTGGCTAATATATTTTGAACTACAACAATAAATTATGATGGTAATAAAACTTGAATGCAAAAATCTAACAAGTTAAAGGTTTTGGGGGGGGGGGGGGGGGGGGGAGAAGCCAACTAGGAGCACATACCAATTGTATAATTTTTTTGTGGTTTGTTAAATATTACTTAAACTTTTCCTTAAGAAACTTGTAGCTAATTATTAACTTGCACAAATGTTCAATGAAAATAGTCCTCTCATAACACTTATTGTACATTTATTCTATTATTCAACCCTTATGGCTTACCGTAGAATGGGGATACTTGCAACATGTGGGGTAACTTGAAACACTTAAATATGAATTAATATTTTGATTGCAGACACTGTAAATGAAAAATCAAGCAGCTAATAGTTTCCCCGCAAAAATGAAGCACATGACACGAATGTTAATTTTGTTTTAATATTACTAGCATTTGGAATTTGAGTATCTGTTTATTTGCTGCAAATTACCCCATCTGTTGCCAAGTATCCCCATTCTACGGTATATAAAGTTCAAGTTTTGCAGAACAAGAACAATGAAAGCAGTCCTGCACACTCATTTAGCTCTTATGCTATCATTTTTTGTGCACTTGTGATGCAAACAATATCAGCAGTTAAAGCCCAATTTTAATACAAACACAGTACTACAGTTATTTCATAGCTAAACCGCTGAAGGAATGTTGAGAGTTAAAATTATACAAGCCAAATAAAGTTAGCTTCTTTGGGCTAAAAGAACAGTGGTAGGTCATGTGCAACCATGAAAGGTTGTTACCTATTACCATATAATCAACAAGTTTCTGTTAAAATCTTTTGCTTCAAAATTTATCTGATCGTCCAGGTGGCCGATTCTATGCTCAGAACTTCCAAGATATCCAATATTTACAATGAACCTTCACCTCTCTCATATGATCAACATATTGATTCTAACACACATCAATCCTAGATCAATCAAGGGTAGTAGACTAGTGTCAACTTCAGAAGGGAGTACGACAATTTTCTAGTATTGCTGGCACTACAGTTTCACTGAGAAACTTTCTTATTTTTAAACCATTTTTCCTTAAAATTTTAAGATTACATAACGCACACTTATGAGGGGGCGATCATAATAAACGAGGTCTTAATAATAAAGCACGATAAACTGAACGGTAAAAACATTGGTAATTCACATGCAATAACGTACTATCTCAAGGAATAAAATTTCAATTTTCAAAAATACAGGCAAAAATAACAAATCATAATTTACTAGTGATTTAGAATGCACATATGGAATATGGAGATGAAAAGAATGTACAAACTTTACATTTAACATAAATTTACGCACAATATTTGTGTTTCGAATTTTGCTACTAAACAATGAACTGTTATGATGCAGTGTTAGCACACAAATTTTCAATTTAAAATTTTAAATAAAAAATTTAAAAAAAAGAACATTTCACGCACAGTTTCACGACCAGCAGTTACCAGAACTGTTGAATTGGTAAATATAAAAATTTACACTTCACAATTCATGCCGCACATTCTTCTAATAAGTGTTTGCATAGCTACACTGTTCCCACAATGATGTCACACTTGAAACTATTTAAAAAAAAAATTAAAAAATAAATAAATTCTATTTACCCCCCTACTCTTAAATCCACAAATGAAAATGTTTCCCACAAATTCCTTTTTACTGCTTTCGTTCCAAGCATTTAAGTGCTCACTTCTTTGACACTGGATACGAGATTAAATAGAGGTGGAAAAAAAACTTCAGCCGTATGTAGTCTGTCATCAAATGTATGTTACAAAATCTTTACTTTGCATGTAAAATTTTGACTTAAACTTTAGTTTACTTTAAAATGTTTCATATACTGAAGGTCAGCATTCTTTCACATTTCAAACACCACAAGGCTATGTTAAATTAAGGAAATTGTGTCAATGCACTCAGGAGTTATTTAAGGCCCTGACATAACGTATGCATTTAAACATTTTTAGTAATAGTAGGTAGCACTTTCGTGGTAACTTAATTATTTATTCTGTATTAAACAGATCACACTACCAAAATCTGGATAGGATTTTATTTGAGGCACTAAGTATCTGAAACTTTAAATACTATCACTAGAATTATATTTGGTAAAATACTTTCATACACGTCGTGATCTTGGGTGTGCTTACCAGAATAAGACATGTAATTATTTTGAGTCCACTACATCAGGCTAATTAATTGTAACAATGAATTGTTTAACAGATACAAGTTTATAAATTTACACCTTTTATCGAGATACTGTGTACATTAATACAGTACTTCACTTACATGTGTGTAAATACTTTGGCTGCTATTTTATTTTTGCAGAAACTGTGCACATTATGCAACTTGTAGCCCACATGCTTGCATGTTTGTCTAATAAGTGTGAAGTTGAATAATACGGTCATGCAAGTTGTTTTGAACATTATTTAGTACTGTACATGTCCTAACACTTGTCGAACAACTTCATGTTCATTGTTGATAGGTAACTTTTAAAATTAAAATTAGTTCCCAGAGTGGCAGACTGTCACACAATACTGTACATAAACATCACAGGACCAAATAAACAGGAGCCTACTGAAATGCATGCAGCAAGAACAGAGTTAGAATAAATAACTGCTGTACCATAGTTTTGTGTGAATGAGGCCACACATTTTTAACTCTGTACATAAAATTGGTATCTTGCCAATGCCAATGAAACTTCATAGCAGCTGAAGCACCTGTGCCAGGTAACATTTTTCGTTTTAGCAACAATAGTGTGTTGCTACACGTTCATATTATCAGAGAACAGCACATTGGACACCAGTAAAGAATCATTACCTACAACAGCTAGCTGAAAGTAGTAACATTCTAGTCATTACAGTATCCATATTCCAGCCCCAAGGAAATGTTTGATCTGCTACTCATTTTCTGTGTTTGCATGCACCACAGCGTGCAACACTGTTCCTAATTCCTTTATCTACCTCCATACCACCCCACCTCCCACTCCACAAAAAATTCCCTGCCATCGCATTTACTGCACAGTAACTGAAAATATGGTGGTAGCAACTATGACACTTTCAGAAAGAGTTCTCCTCATTACACCAAGAGAATAATTTCTGATGCTGGAGAAGTATTGACTTTAAATTGTTTGGCTTCAAATCAAAACACAATGCTTGAAAATTGAGCTGGGCACCACATCTTGTGAGCAACATTTAAGTGCCAGAAAATACAAATATTTAAATCCCTTGAGCCATGACACAACAAACCGTAAATTAGCAATTCCACACACAATCACTTAAATCCAACAAAATTTTTACTACAAGATATACGTCAGAGAATTTATGCTGGGTTCGTATCAAACTACTGCCCTGCATTCTTTGCACTTTGAACTTTGGAAATGCTTGCATAAAAAAAGACCAAACTTTTCCATTTTCAACATTTCTGTATTTCTAGCATGACTAAAAAACTATAGCAGTACACTCATTTTAATTATTAGTTACTAGATTGCATGCTCATCCAGAATACCATGTTGCTCCTAAATAAACCTCATTTCTCACAGTTTCAAAAAGTTTTAAAACTTTCATTTAAGTTAGTAAGTTTTTCATAACAGAAAGACTTTTGCAGCTGTTCTGTTACCACAGAAAACACAAATGCAGGATGTACCTGAAAATAATGCTAAGATTTTACAGTACCGATCACCTTAAAAATATTTTGCATTGTAATAGCAAACTCGCTTTGCCAATGCCATTAGCATTTCAAATAATCCAATGGAACAATGCTTTGAGCAAAGTGACTGGACGTGAACCAGCAGCAGAAGTAGTTTGTAGGCCTTGGCCATCAAGATGAATTTTGTCACATCCACTTATGCTCAATAAAATGTTTGTGCTGTTTACATTCTCTCATATATTACAATCTAGTTTTCAGTTTTAATTTAAGGAATGAATAATGCTAAAAAGTCTGGCACCATGTTCAAATTAAGCCAAAAATGTTGAGATTGCTCAACTTTTAACATTTTTGTGGCAAATTACGTTAACGCAAGCAATCGTCAGGTTCTCATAAATTTGAAAAAGTTAAATTCATCACTGATAAGCAGATTTCATCACTAGTAAGCAGATTTCATCACTTAACACAAATTTTTCATAAAATGTTTGAAGGAACAAAATAAAGTCCTAAATGTAGTAGGTATGCAGATTGATTATGCAGTTATGTGAATGATAAATGTGCTAGTGTATGTCCACAACACATTTAACTTATACTTTTTACAACTACAGAATGTTTTATTTTCTTTACTTTGATTCTATACGGAATTATTCAATTTTAGGCTTTTGACCTATGTCGAGGACTTCTGCAACTGGAGATATTTAACTTGGTAATTCTTATGTGTCCCATTAAATACATATTTTATACAGACTACGTAATAGAAATGATATTGGAAACCATATTAATAGTGTGGGATACCTCTTGAAAAAGAAAAATTCTTTTAAGTTGTGGAATTTTTCAGCCAGAATTTGTAAGCTGCTTAGCTTTCATTATTTCTGGCACATATTTGAACCGAAACTTAATAGACTCCAGACAACATGATGAAACTGTACAACAGCAAAGGAAAAATAAGGCAATATTTTCAGTTGTTTCGTCAAGCTACGGACAATTTATGTTTTTCTGTTGGTTTGCAAGTATCTTCATGTAATTGAAGTAATGTAATGGGTTTCTTGCAAATCCTGAATTTGCCTGGAACTTAAAACAAAATTTCCTTCTTCAGAAACACCCAGTGGATACAGAGAGAGGGTTCTACATTCCAAATTAATTGCAGTGTAAGTATGTTAACACTGCATTAATATTACATTTTTTTATGCTTTAGTCTTTGTTTAAATTTGATGCCAGCATCCCAACTGCCATACATTTTTCAGATGTTAATTATTTGTCCCTATATACTTAGTGATGTTAATTAAACACTTATTTCACACCACAGCAGTGGCGGTGCGTAAGGCCGTGCTCTCGTGCTGTAGCACTGAGTAAACTTTTACAAAGTTATTGTGTACTTAATTTTATTAAATTTCAAGTAATGTGCCACAGTGTATACTTCTAACCTTTTTTATATAAGAGATAGACTGCTTTGCGCTAAGTTCTATAGGCGGATGGAATTTTCTCAAGTAATTTTGTTTGTGTAAGCCGCCCTTTACTATGGTGTAAACCTGGCTCGGTGCTCCCACGGACTAGCGCACGGTTGTCACTCCCCTTTCCTACTCCCTGTCCTAGCCAGAGACGTAGAGAGATGCGGGAACCTCGCCTTTATCAACACCTGCTCCGTGCAATGAGCAGAGTAGCCCTGCTATCTACTGCGCAAGCGCGGGACAGTTACGTCAGCGCGTGGACAATGATGGCCGCTCGCGTCGCGCACGTGTTTGTACAGTGCAGACTTGTAAACAAAGTAATTTTCGGTGTCGCATGGACGTGTAGCTGACTTAGAATAACTTTAATTAAAAGTACGTTAATAATAGTAAGTTGCGGGTGTGAGTGACGTGATACTGTGCATAAATAACGAACTGCAGTAGAATCTATGTTATTAGTCTTCGGCCCAATGGATACATTACAGACGCTTTATTATGGGGCAGTTTGGTAACTCGAATTTTACAATATTGATTCATTTTTGTGAAAATTCTGTGTTGCTTAACTGTAAGTGGAAAATTATTTTAAGGTTTGTGTCCGTGGTTTATTAGTGGCAAGTTTGTTTTCCGAATGCGACGTGGTACGAACTGCACACATTTATTTACATGTTTCGTGATTGTAATCATAAATATCGCAGGCCTAAGGCCTAGCTGATAATAAAACTAGCTGTGCAGTGTATGTGTTGATTTTCGAGTGGACAAGCACATGAAACGTCTAGTTTTCATAATTGAAGGAGTTATTAAGTTATAGTTTTCGGAATAGTTATTTAATCATATCAAAATGATATGCCGATGCGGGGCTGAAGATATGCGTAGGCCTACTTCAAGTGTGTTATAAAATTGCGTCTGCATTTAGACAAGCTTAACTCTAATGTAGTCTTAAGACGTCTCACATGCGATATTATTGGCATTTTATCTCTGAGTCGGGTTCACATTAATCGTGAGGAAACGCATAGGGAATGCAGTAAGAACAAATTTACAGAAACTGAAACTGTAGGATACTGACTTTCCATTAGTGGTATTCATTGCTTGTGTATTTAATGAGTACCTATACATTGTAGATAACATTTTTTGGAGCAGTGTCACGTAGCCACAAAAAAAGTCCTTGGCTCGGTTTCATCAACCTCTGTTAAGCATGTATAGGCCATTCGGAATAAAGTGAGCACTAAAGATTTAACCTTTGAAAAAAATCACTAGCCGTTACTGCATATACATCACCACTAACAAGAGTTACTTTACTGCTTGTATGGTTGGTAGCGATTTATTGTACGTAGTTCCGTGTATTTTCCTATTTTAATACAACATTAGTGAAAGAACATACGACGAACTCGACCTGTCTGTATTTAATACACTTCAAAATATTTACTTATGATCTTATCGACATTCATACATACATTATAATTAGACTTGATTGGCGCGAGAATTATGTGATACTATCGTAGACCTCGACTCGCTGTAGCCATTATCGCTTGCTCCGTGCTTCAGACAGTTCAAAACTCCACCAACAGGTGGCATCAGAGTTAGGTTCTCGCCGCCAAGTTGCATATTTGGTTGCATAATATGCGTGCGTTTGCCCGTTTTGAGTATATACACATTCAAAAGTATTGGAAATTACTTTGAGTATCATTGCCGAAATGATGTGAAACAATCGGTAATCTGTA
>PNEQ01004135.1:18347-43655 GCA_003012365.1 Medauroidea extradentata
TCTGGACATAATATGGTCAGGCTGTACTAAAAGCAAATTCAAAGAACTACAGGTACTCCAAAATCGAGTTATTAGGATTCTCTTTGATCTTGAACCTCTCACCCCCACAAAAACAATTTATAAACTTACAAACATCATTCCACTAGAAGTCAGTGTCAAATACTCTTACGCTAAATATTGTTATAAACTGCGGCAGGAATACATTCACACTTGCCTCAAATTAACAAAAAACTCTGATAACCATCCATATAATACTAGGTATAGGAATAATCTAAGCCAGGAACACTATGAGTCAAGCAAGTATGGCACAAGGTCAGTAGCTGCTTCACTTGTTTATGCCTATAATAAGCTACCAAAAACAGTAAGAAGCGAACAATCCTTCAGTCTTTTTAAGAAAAGGGTAAAATACCACCTCATAAGCCAATACAACAATGCAATATGAATCAAAACAATTATGTATGTACTGTAATTTGTGTGTGTATTTGTAAGCATATCTCTACTGTTTGGTTCATTTTTTATTATCATTTGCTTTTGCTACTTAACGTATTCTTATATGTGTGTAACAAATCAAATTGTAGCCTAGACCTAGTCTGTATACATGAAATATTACTTGTAATCTAAATTGCTTTGAGTTACAGTAGTTATGTAAAAATGTTATGTCCATGTGGTTGTTTTATGTCCTGTTTGTTCTTGGACCTCTGTTTTTTGATGAACATATCTCTGTTTGTAGAATAAGGCAGATGTGGCTGCCAGATCTGTGATGTAACTGTCCCTCTAGCGAGCCCTGGCTCTTTGGGACCTATTGGAAAATAAATAAATAAAAATTTACTTATTTATTTATATACATCCCTTGGAAACCACTTCGAGTTTACATCCGGGAAATAGAA
Source organism: Medauroidea extradentata (assembly GCA_003012365.1). NCBI lineage: Eukaryota > Metazoa > Arthropoda > Insecta > Phasmatodea > Phasmatidae > Medauroidea > Medauroidea extradentata. Next base: position 19,235 of record PNEQ01004135.1, read on the forward strand.
CATGTCAAAATAAGATTATTAAACATGAATTATTAACAAGCAAAATAAATCAAATTAAATGTAACAAACGGGATATAAACATAATTTAAACAAAACAAACAAAACCTCAAATCATAATAATAATATTTTAAATATATCACAACATATTAAAGTGCCAACAGTAAATTATAAATAAGACTAATTAGTAACAGTACAATTACTATCAAAGTAATTTTAAAAAAATTATATCTGCTTAAAACTGTAAAAACTCTTGTCATAAACTAGTTTTTAATATGTTTTATAAAGTTGCAGATATTTGTTTCTTCAACTAAATTTTTTTTGCCTAATTTATTGAAGATGTTTAAATGCCAGAATAGTATAGGCCCTTTTCATATTGAGTATGCCTACTGGACTGTTGAGTGTTTCTTAATTTGTACTAATTTCTTGTATAATACTGATGTATATCCGTATCAACACAATGAAAATGGGTATTCAAGATGTAGGCTAGCCTAACAATTTTAAATGAACTTATTAAAATTTCCTCTTATACAATTGGACTTTTATGTAGTTTACAAATCTCTCTACAGGAATTAATTCTTGGTTTCTTTTTCAAGATTTGATGTTTATTTTTTGTAGTTTATATATTTTTATGCTCTCGTTCTGAATTCTCCAAAAGTCAAGTCTATACTTCATAAAATTTAATATTTTATTACCATGAAACAAGGTTTCACCTTACTGAATAAACAAATGAAGGTGAATTGGTTTTGGTAGCATAGATAACCCTGGAAACTAAATGACGATGCACGGCAGACCACAAAAGGCTGTATCAGCAGAGCTGTCAGAAAAGTGCACCAGTTCTTGGGATGCACTAGTCCGATAGCACTGTGCACCAAGATTTTCTGTGTACAGACCCGAAAGTAAATTACTTTCATTTGACATTCACTGGATCTGAAAGGGATGAATGATTTTTTGTGAGTATGTAGTAGCAATTTTTATCCCATCTTTTACTCAGGCACACATCCAGTAATGTATTTTAGTACAAGCAAATTTCTTTATAAAAAAATTATTCCAAGTGACTCAACACTTACTGTGAATATATACGTTTTAACTACAAATAGACCATTCAGTGTTATTTTGAAATAATCATTTTTACAGCTAGTTCACTTTTTTCGACTCCCAAGTGCCTTTTTTTACACATTGTGTTTGTATTTTTTAAATTTAGGGTGACAGTCGCCCCTATCTCCCCTTCCCTATAGTTGGATCCATCCCTGCTTTCATTGCGTCCAAAAGTGTTTGTTTGGTTTCGTGTCTATCTTTGTGGTTTACTCTGATTGGCAGAGGGAAACACTGCCAGCGGTCGCAGATGAAGATGAGGAGGACAGGAATGAAGAGCAGCCCGTGGTCGTGGTGGTACAGCCCGGCGACCTGACTGCTGAGGAGGCTGCGGAAATAAAGTCGCAGATTGAGAAGGGTACGGATAGCTTCTTGCATCATTTCCTAAATGTGCACATGTCACAGTGGACTGCAGTTGTGGCCACTCAACACCCTTATGTTTAAAAAAATCCATGACATTATCAAAGCTACACCTTCCTTCATAGACTCGCTTCATCGACTGGACTTTGATTCATGACTGTCTGTGCTACCGAACATTCTAGTTTTGGTACATATTATAAGTTATGCTTTTATATTGCCAGTATTCATTTTCAGTTGCTATATCATACAATACATAAATAATGAATAAATTTTGCAATTCATTTCTCTTAATATACTTATTGAAACAACCTGTATAATAACAGAATTAACTTAATAACAGATCATTTCTCATTGACAAAAGCATAAAGAAATGATAATGATTATCTCCCAGTTTCTGGAGAATTACTCAGTATTGTGTGTTTGTGCTCTTGTTGCAGAGAAAGAAGATGCACCAGCTGATCTTTCCGAGAAAATTGTTTTCAAAGCTCCTGTCAAGGCAACAAAGACAGACAATGAAAACAATTCACAGGAGGGCAGGAAAAGTTCACATAAAAGTAAAAAAGGCATAAAAAATGTAAAAATGCTATCATTTGACGAAGAAGAGCATGATGATGGGTGACAAGTTGGCAATTGTAATATGTTGGACTTGACCATTTCTTCATTTTGAAGAGAGCTTCTGTATTTCAGTGATGTTGACATCAGGTGAGAAACACTGAATGTTTTGAAAATTAGGTTTTTGTATTTTGATGTCAGTTATTGGAATGTAACAACAAAGTAGGTAGTATGTTTGTACAGTCGTTAGTAATTGTCCGCATATTTTGTAATAATTTTTATGATTTTTAGTTTCGTCAACATAAATTTGAAGCTACTCTTAATTTTTGGCTTTTCTGTTTATTTTAGCAACATTTTTAAACTGTGGTGAAAGACGACAGTTTTACTTTTTCTGATGAGTAATTTATTTAACTGTATCTTTAGATTAAAATGTAAAATTAGTACGTGTTATTTTTGTATGCTTTGTAAGCAATGTTAATATACTTTGAAATGATAATGTAGCATTTGTATTTTTTTAAAGTTACAGGATATTCCTAGGAATTTTAAATAGTGAAAGAAGATAATAAGTTATTCTTCAGTCTGCCTTGGTTAACAAATAGTATGCAGAGCTTCAGTCTTATATCTGTTAACAGCTGTGCAGCAGTTTTGAATTTGTTCTGCTTACGGACAGTGTTTTTAAAATGTTTTCGTTTTCGAAATGTTAGTTCCTGTATTCTAATTTTGTTTACATGTAATGTTCATTTCATGAAGGTTTAAGCAGACATCATGGTCATGTCCAAACATACAGCACTCCTTTATATTTATCAGCACTATTATGATAAATAGTGTCCAAAAGGAAAGTTGGTGGGATCCATTTTTTTTTTCCATTTTGGGAGTTTTCTTTTTTACACAGGTGAAGTAGCATAATAAAATTAATTGTCTTACAATAGATGTAGGCCTACTGTGCTATATTTTACAAGTAAATGGGCACAATTTCAATGAAATTAACACTTCTATGGTGGATTAAAAGCCAAGCTACAATCGGAATAACCATAATGTACATACCGGTAACATTGACTACTGTTTCAACTCCACTCTGAGTTTTTAAACTCAGGTAAATAAGTGAATTGTTTCAGACAATGGACAGTAACAATTTTTTGATACCCTTTCCCGTTATATTGTTTTGTTATTGTCGTGAGGCATTTACGAAACATCACCTGGGTTGCCTTTTTACAGATACTTCAACTGGAGTCCTTTGCAAAGTGATTCTAGTTAGCTTATGGCGCGAAAGTGACCTGAGCTAATTGCTTGCATGTACTCAATCACAACTTGGCTACCTCTGGTGACTGATAATCCTAATCACGTTATCCAGAAAACCTAGCTAGCTGTGGTATGTATGTTAATTTTTGTATGTGTCTTTCAAAAACTAAGTCAATTGCTAATGAAACTAAATTTGACTATATAAATAACCAAAACAATTGGTTTAATTGTGACGATTATAACAGCATGTTTTTGTAATGGTTTTACATACTGTACTGTTCGTCACACTCTCGTTGAGGTTGTCCAGATAGTAGGATCACAGAGGTTCAGATTAGTACGACTGATATTGAATACGTATTCTATTTGTGAAACTCTGTGTGAGCTGACAAAGAGCAATAAGTAATGTTGACATCCCTGTAAATCGTGCATCCAAAAGTTGATGCTCAACTAAGGTTATTTCTACTACATGTTAGAAAGAAAATACGTTTTCTTATGGGAGAGCTTGGCACAGGGAAAATTTCTGCCACTAGTTTCGCTTCAATCGCTAAGTGACCAAATAAATACGAAACCATAGTAATACTAAATTTAAATAAACTTGGAAATTTTATTAGTCATTCAATTTAGTTTTAAAGTGAAAAGAAACCAATTTCCAGTTTTAAATTATCAACTTAACATAACTTAAAATTCAGGAAAGCTCTGTGATTGGTCAGTTTGGTGCATTAGCGATACCAGCGCTTAAGTGGCAGAAATTTTCCCTGTGCCAAACTTATAACATTGATCTTTCTAACCTGTAGTAGAATTAACCTTAGCTCAACAAATCACACAGAACTGTCAAGTTACTACTGAATTTGTTTGTAAGGTGTAATTATTGATTACCAGGTGTTTCAGAGGGAAACAGACATACACTGAGAGATGATAGTATGGACTATTCGGAAAGTAAACCACCAGTAAACAAATTACCTATATGCATTGTTGCCTGAGACAGAGCTATGTGACATTAACTGCAGTTGCCATGTTGGCCACTTGAATGCACACGTTGCATGCACAGAAATGCACACATTTCTTGCGCAAAGGAGTGATAGATTTAGCAGTGGCATTTTTTAACATGTATTTTAAAGGCAATTCAGACAATCAAACTGAACACATTATAATGTGTTTGTTAACTAATAAGTGTGCCGTTCTTATTCATATCAGTTTCGTGCCTTTGTGAATAGAGCATGTTTTTGTTATATTTATTTCCTTCAGAATATTCGTACTATCATCTATTAGTAACATATGTTTTTTCTTGAAAAACCAGTATGCATAAAGTATAGTTAAAAAACAGTAATTCAAAGATATGTACTTTATGGAATTTTTTTTGTTATAAACAGGTTTGTCCTTCTGTATTCATAAGCATGATCAGTCTATTTGTATAATCCTTCAGTCACCTACCACTCTCTTGATGTTGCTGTATATTTTTATTAAATAAATTATGCAAATGAAAAAAATGTACTACATTTTACAATGTAGTGCTGTTTTCTTTCGCAGGACTGAAAAAGTTCAGTCAGAATAGAGTGTACCAGACTGTGTGCATTCAGAACGACGCAAGTTTGATTCCTGGGCCAACTGTTGTGGTTTTTGTTTTAAATGTTTTCGGAAATTACTCCAGGGAAATGTATAAGGAGTTTGCACAATAGCGTGATGCAGTGCGACGCAACGTATTCAAAACTGAAGAGTGAGGATGCAGTATATCCTGTCGCACAATTGAGTGCTGATATAACAATGGCGGATGCTACCAGTAATAGTGCTGCTACCTATTTTAGTTTTGTGGCAATAATATTTGCATTTGATTCAGTGGCTTTTCTAAAGATCTCCACACAGCTATAACAAATGTTGCACATGGCAAATTTATTAAGTTACAAAATAGCAGATTTTAGACATGACTGAAAAAAATTGTAGTGGTTTGTATTGTACTTTCGTAACACAGATAATTGATTTCTGCAGACTCGTAACTGTCCATCATCACCCGACGCCAGTAAAATCAATGTCAGAAGTTCTAACAACGCTGTCATTGATTTAACTTGGCGACGGCTAGTTGCTGTGCTCTGATTGGTCTAAGATCGCCGTCTAATATCATGCAGTGGCACATTGCGCTATTGTGCAAACTTGTTTAGGATGGTTAGTGCCAGGCCCGTCAGGAAGGGGGTGGGGGGAGGGCAAGGCAGTGCAATGTTCAGAGTCTTGAGGGGCCCAGGCCTGACTCGTACGGTAGTACTGTATATACTTATAAAACAAACAAAGCATTAAGCGAAAATCTGTTTTGGACGCTCACAATTTGTTAATTTCATACAGAGTAGTAACTCAAAATCCTCACATCTCGTAGGGTGTTCTAGTCGGCTGTCAGATTCTAGCTGCCTTGGGTCACAGAATAAATAAAGCTATCAGAAGCAACATGGGAAGCTTATTCATTGTTGTTCATACAAGCTTTCGGTGTCTGGGCATACATGAATGTAAACAAAGACACCTGGTGTCCGAGACATTGGTGTATATAACCACTTTTACTGCTAGAGATGCTGTAATTTGTTCATTTCTTAATTTTATATTTAGAAATAGCAAATGCGATGTTAGGTACCAACTTACATGTCAATAATTCCCTTGCAGAATTGAAAACTAATAAGAATTTCGCTGTAACCAAAAATCTACGTGGAGTAAAGAAGCTCCTATATTATGACAACTCAAAAAGGAAGCAAGTTCGAAAAAATCGGAGTCATGTCACTCCTGTTATGTCTTGTTTATTCTGTGCTTCCGTCATGTGCACAGTGCGCCGAATGCCGATGAGTAGTGACAGTGCGTGAAGTTATTGTCGCAATAAACAGATGGCGACTCGGTGCGTATTGGAACGAGCAGTGCTGTAAATAGCTGTGCTTCGATGTATCGAATAGTGGCTTGCTGTAACGTAAAAATAATGTATTGTCAGTTCTGTGTGCATGCAGTACAGTGGTATAAGTATACTGGTTTTGATTGCTGTCATTATGTGTGATTGTTTATAATTGATAATTGTAAACATAAATCAGGGGTTCAAAAAGGGAAAGAGCGGTATCAAAGAACAGAGGTGAGTAAAAAAGGTACCAGAACTTTGAGGTTGAGTTCTAAAAAAAAGCAGAGAAAGGTAAACTTGATTATGAAGATCGCACCGAAAATGAAAATGCTGAAAAATCATTACAAGTTGGGGTTGAGGAAATTCCTCAACCATCGACAAGTGACAGTGATTATAGGCCTAATATGGTTTTAGGGCTGATTGCACAGTCAAGGAAATTCCTCAACCATCGACAAGTGACAGTGATTATAGGCCTAATATGGTTTTAGGGCTGATTGCACAGTCATATTGAGTAAAATCTAAGGCCTCTCTGAGCGAGCTGTGAGAAATTTTCATTGCAGAGACGAAAAGTGAGTGAAATCTAAGGAAAACCAAGAATTTCTTAAGGTGTCCTCAGACCTTCCTTAAAAATTTCTCAGACAGCAAATCAATCATGGCGGCTGTAAATTTAGGATAGAATGCCACATGGGGGAGAATAACATTCTTATTTTAAATTAATTGGTAATATTTTAGAGGAGGAACGTAACCGTGGTGTAAATGAAAGACTGCATTGGCATGTACAACACAATTTATATTCATTGTACATTTTTACATGAAAGCGATGTCATGTTTTTTACTGTCTTTTGTTATGAAACAAAATGGTTATACCATTTTATAAACAAAGTGGTTACGATGCCATTTTATAAACAGAATCGACTACGTATTTTTTATAATTTTTAATTTGCATTTTTTCAGCTTCACAGTGTGCGAAACACTAAATATAAGTTAACGAATCACTGTCGTGTAAGTTTTGTGCATTAAAAATTGGGAAATAATGTACAGTTTCGCTACATTCGCAAGTCGATGTACGAAGAGAAATTATTTTTCTCACGAGTATTGTGGTAACACTTTACCTCAACTGAGATATCTCAGTTTCCTAACTCTGCAATGCAAACGAAAAATTCTTAGATTTCACTCAAGTTCTCCTTAGTTTCACTTTTACCTCAAGATTTTCTTCACTTGACTCTGTAATCCACCCGTTTTGGATGAAACTTTGTGTTCTGAAATAGATGTTGATGTTAGTGAAAAAAATATGTCTGCCCCACAGTCGTAGAAGAACAGGTCTGGACACTCGCCTGGAAACTTGACCCCCTTGTTGTTTGGCTGTAGTTCGCCAAGTTACCGAGAATATTGTGTTTTATTGGCGCTGTAATCTGGGTGGACGAGCTCAAACTCCGCCCACTTCCCTCCCACTAAGATAAACAATTTGTCAAAACGTATTTTTTATCAATTTATGAAATACTTCCTTCGCTCACAATTTTATGTCTTGGCTCCAGAAATCTTTATTTACTTTATAATGTAAACAATGGAAAAAAGTGGACGGAGTTTGAGTCCAACCGCCCGGATTACAGTGCCAAAAAGTACAACATTCTCGGTAACTTTACGAACCACAGCCAAACAAGGGGGTCAAGCAAAATACATTGGTAGATAGGCGAGTGTCCAGATCTGTGCTTCTACGACCGTGGTCTACCCCTATGCCTTTATCACGATTCTCACAAACTGTTGATTACGATTTTAAAGTTGGTAACATCTCCTCTTTCAATCTTGCAGCAATACCTGGGTAAGGTCTCAGCTCAGAACTAATTGAAACTTTTGTCCGGAAGGGTCCTAATCTGATTCCTGTCAATTTGCCGAGTGATGGTGAAAGAACTTTTCAGAGAACAGTTTTATTTTCAAAAACCAAGAATGGAGAGCTTTGTTTGGGAGACTGGTTAACTTGGAATGAAAGTACCAAATCACTTTTCTGCTTTCCTTGTCGTTTGTTAAAACTGGAAAGACATGGGATTCCCATGAACGATTGTCGCGGCCAAGTTTACGACAATGGGTCAAATATGGCTAGGATTTATAAAGGCGTAAGAACGATTATATCTGAAAAAAATCAGTATGCTCTGTTTTCTAACTGTGCTGCTCACAGCCTAAAGGCCTATACACAATTGAATACTTTAAATTTGACTTTACGTTTCTGTAATTTTTTGTATTTCGTCAGTACACAATACAAATGCAAAGTTAAAGTAACGACAGTTAAAAACAATTGAAAATTTGTTTTTGAAATGGAAATATTGTGATATAAATCATCATATATTTACCATAAAAGAATATAAAGTAGAGCCGAATTGTTAATTTTTTTTCATTTATTGTAATATTATTTTGTCAGATTGAAAGCAACGCCATCTATTGACACAACTTAAAGTTTATTTACGAATATTTATCCAACACTGCTTACCAGGTTTTTCGAGATTATTTAAGAAAAACGTGCTACTTTTTCACAAAATCCCAATACTGGAGAACAAAACTGTACTCAGAAATAAACATCGTTCTTGCATATATAATCAGCTGGTTATTTGCAAATGGCCATCTTGACTTTGACTTTTGAATCTGTGTGCAGCTAAGGCTGCTGCTGAATGCTGTGAAGAGGGAGTTACATTTTTTGGCACATTACAGTATTTGTATAATTTTTGTTGTAAACCCCTCAACGATGGAAAATTCTTTGAAGAAGAAATCCACTGTTATCTGCATGGTTTGTAAGGTACTGGATGGTCAGCAAGGGTTGATGCTGTTAAGCCCTTTGCCAAAAATATTCCTGGGGTAAAACATGCTGTTTCCAAATATAAGGAACTTAACTTGAGTGCAGAGGCTAGAACTGAAGTAATGCGGATTGAAAGATATTTTGAATAATTCAAATTCTTTTAATTGCATCAGTTTGGTACAAAATTTCGGTTCCAATCAATCATTTCAACAAAAATCAAAATACTTCAAACAAGATGTGCAAACCATGATGTAGATGTTGTCAACATTGAAAGTCTTACCCAAGAGCTCAAAGATTTAAGAGATAAATTGATAACGTATTAGCCGAGGCTAAACTTGTAGCCGTTGCTATGGTAAGTAGTGATCTCTACAATCACACTGAAACAAGTTTTGAAGTAAAAAGGACCAAGAATTGGAAACTTTTCAGTGATGAGGCTGAGAGAGACTTCAGATTGAATGTATTCTACAGAATAATTGACACAGTTGTTTCGGGACTCACGGAATAATCAAAAGCAGCAAGAAAATTATGTGATATTTTACAAGTTTTGTTTCTAGGACTAGATGAAAATTTATCTCTGAATCTTGCATGGGTTTGCTTTATATGTCCAAAAGACATATCTGTGGATCTCAAAGATGAACTGGTACATCTTAATTCAATTTATCGAGCTAACCTGGGGAACGACACTCTAAAACCAATTGAGCTACTTAATAAGCTTAAAATGTTAAAACTTGACTCACTCTATCCCAATGTTTGCATTGCTATTAAGCTTTTTTGTGCCCTTCTTGTGTCAGCTGCTGGAGCTGAAAGAGTATTTAGCTCTTTGAAAAGTGAGTGAAGAGGTTTTTGGTCAGCACTTATAATCGAGGTCTTTAGCCCTGGTGAGGGGTGATATGATGTGAGTATGGAGCATCGCCGGAATCAATGGGCGGGGGAAACGGGAGATCCCCGAGAAAACCCGCTGACCAGCGGCATGATTCCCACATGCGAAAATCCGGGGACCCACCTCGCCGGGAAACAAACCCGGAACACCTTGGTGGGAGGCGAGAGTTCTGACCTCTCGACCACCACGGCCCCTCTCTTTGAAAAGAATATGAAACTTTAATCACTCCACAATAGCACAAGAAAGACTTTGTGGTGTTACTACACTGGCATTAGAATCAGAACTAGCCAGACAAATTGATTTTAGTGATATTATTAAAGGTTTCACTCATCAAAAACCTAGAAAAGTTAGTTTGTAAGGAAATAGTAGATAGATTGGTGATCACTATATGAATGTAAGAAAATGTTTGTCAAGTAATAAATATGTAGCACAAGACAGTGATGTGTTATTAATTAGATGAGTAATTCATTTAATAAAATTTTTACAGAGAAATCTTTTCTGTCTTTTGTATTGTAAAAAGGTTTTATATTTGATACTAAGCCTCATTATTGTCATAATACGAATTTTACAAGTCTATTTACTATGTCTTTGTATATACATATAATGATAACTGCAGCTTCAAAGCATGTACAATATGGTGACAGTACAATAGTATAGGAGTTGAGTTTAGGTAACACTGTATAATTTTTCTTCTCCAATATTTGTTTATAAAAATAATGTGGTTTTGTTTTTTTAAAACTCTGTAGTACTTCCTTTACAATAAAATAAAAATTGAATTAATGGCGTTTTTTCACAATTAAACCCTCAATACACATTAAATTAAAAAAGACCCCATTAGACTATTTTATTGTAAATGGGTGATATACAGGAGAGGGTTTGCAGGCCCACAGCATACATTGTTCAGGGGCCCAGAATTTCTCTTGGCGGGCCTGCTCAGTGCATTGGCGTATGAAAAAAATATTTCAATGGATGGTTGTTGAGTATTTACAGAATATAACACTTACTAAAAAAATTGTTTCGGAGCCCTCAAAGGTAGCTAAAAAAATTTCTTCTTTTGCACTGTTCTGAGTTGGAAACCCAGTATACAGACAGATATGAAACTACTAAAGGATCCTAAAATTAACTGTATTGCAAAATTTTCAACAATGAAATTACAGATTCACCTCTTAAAGCCTTATAGCTCCAGTGGTACAACATAATCTCTGAGCACCTGCTTAAGCTTCTTGCACACAAGAGAATTTCAACATTATGTGTGTGTCTCAATGTTGGCCTTATTGTTAATGGTTGGACCACTTGGCCAGCGTGGCCCCTTTTTATGTATTTTATAATACAGGTTGAAAGTGCTGTGGAAAATGATTCAACCAAATGAATTTGCACTAGTAAAAGCATGTTATTTACTATTTTTGCTCACTTGCATTTGATTTTTGTTATGTTACCATAAATAGAGGTGAGACTATGGAGGAAAGACTGTATGTAGAGGTAGAGATCTATCCAATCCACTTGCCTGGATGGTCTGTCTTTCTATGGCTCGTACAAGACGTTTATGAAATCTCACGTAGGTAGGGTAGGTAAGACAGAATTTCAGCTTGAAGTGTACAAAATATGACCAGAGTGAAGTTTACCTGTTACCAAATGTTCACTTAACAGCTCCTCGATCAACTTCTCACTTACCCTGCTCTCAAGCAGGACGAGTGGCAATTAGCAGGGGAAAATAGCCATTTGGGAAAAAAAAGTTAAACTATGCTCATAACCAAAACAACAAGGAAGCAGGAGAGGATCCAGACCTGGATTCTGGAAGGGGCTTTGCTTTAAAACATTGCTATATCCATACCCGAAGCCAAAAATTGGGGAGGGGGGGGGGGTTCAAAATGGTTCTATTAAAGGAGTTTCCAAATTAAAATAAAATAATATATGCTATGCCTTAAGAAATTGTAATATTTCTAAGGATAAAAATGCCTTAAATGTGATAACCTTTAAATTAGGTTAATTTTTAAGCTTCTGTTTTCATATTGTTGCAACAAATGATTGTGTTGTCAATGTTGTGTTCTTTTTTAAAAATGAAACTCTAGGAAGAGTATGAGGTAATATTTTCAATATTTTACTTGGCACTTATTTGGTTTTTTTATTTTTGGAGCAGGCTCGGGAGGGGCTATGGCTCCTGTGCCGCCCCCTCCCCCTTCCTTCTGGATCTGTCCAGGAAGTGAGGGAAAATGAGTGCACTGTGTTCAAAATATCAAAGAAACAAACGTAAAGTGAATACTGCATGTAATATAAATAAAATAACATGTCAAAAATATACAATGGACATCACGTTTAGTGAAACATTTAACTTGGATAAAATGTGTATGCTTTATTTTGTTCCTGTTGTCTCAAAACTCTGAACAGATCGTGGTGTTTGCCAAAACCTGGTCACGTGACTTAAGTTTATTAGCTTTTGTATATTCATCTTAGCCATAAGACTGTGCCTTGGCAGCGAGGTGACCAAACAGTCGAACAGTTGGAGAAGGAAGCGGTTATTACCTGAAATAGGTAATGACCTCATCATTATCCTGGAGCGATGAAGAGAAACCAAATAGAACTGGAATCAGATTAGCTCTAGACATGGAATCCAACCAGTGAGTCAAAGAGTGACGGGAGCTGATATGAAGTAAAACTGGTGGGGCAGTAGGGGTTTGTCGTAACGACCATACGGTGAAGAGGAGCGTGTTAAAGGGTATATCGCCAACCCCCCCTCCCTAATGCCCATCCTGACAACCAGGACAAAAACCTGCCGTAATTGAATTGCTTTCCAATCGCCGTGGCGCCGCCACTGGTCCCCCTGGCCTGGTGGGGGCAGAGATCACCGCGGCATGCGAGGCCCCGGGAGACGCGCCCCGCATCATCACTCTTGTCTGCCGGAGGGAGGGGGGGTCTATACCGCCCCCACCTTCATGTCCTCCCCCTCCCCCTTACACCTCCGCCCAGTGCCCGCTTTTGGAAGTTCGCCGGACTGCACTTAGGTTCGACGACAGCATTCATTACAACATTTGTTTATTTAAATCGTAGCTGATTTTGCCGTTGGGAAGGGGCTTCCTGTAAAATTTTGATTGTTTTAATAATTTGTATATTCCTACGAGATGTGGTTTGTTTTATAGACATATAACATGAGTGTTTATCACTGTATCGAAAATTTTCTAACTTGCATAGTTTTTGTGTAATGACGTGTCAAATCCAAAAATTGCATGAAATGGTGGTATACAAGAAACAAAAATTAGCTGACTTACAGATATTAAATAATTCACAGTGAAGAACAGCGTTACGCGCTACGTCTATACATGCATAAAAACAGCATTAAATTTTTTATGTATTTTTTTAAATTGACTGAATTTGAAATAAAGAATTGTCAATTTTTCTGCAATCTTTTTAAATATATAAACAATTAAATACAGTGTTTTGGAACATGTCTTGACATAGCCCTTGACAATGTTTTTCATTGAGAATTATTTCATTTCTGTGCGTTAGTTGGTTTCTGTTTCTTGTATAAAACCGTTTTATGCAAATTTGGGCTTTAATACGCCACTATACAAAAACTGTGAAAGCTAGAAAATTCTCATTACTGTAAAAAGTAGTTGCAACATACGTCTACAAAACAAACCATATATCGTACAAATATAAAAATTATGAAAGCGATTAAAATTTTGTGTCAACTTCCCCCTTAAGACCATGCTTTCCTTTTTATAATGTTGTAGTGATAATTATTTTTTAAGTCTAAACGAGAGCAGATATCTGAAATCTGTGTGGCAATTTCGTTGAAGATTGTTCTTGCAATGTTGGCTAATTTTTTTCCAAGAGATTATATGTATATATTACGGAGCTAATTTTGTAATTAACAAATTTTTTTAAAACTTATTTGTAGAAAACGTGTAATTTACTGTATTAAAAATTAGAGCTATCACGGCGAAAAACATTTTAAACCTAACCGCGTTACAAAGTTTCGGAAAAAAAAAAAAAATATATATATATATATATAAGTGACGCAAAAACAGTAGGCAGGGTAACTAGCGGGGAAAAAGAATAATTTTTTATTTGTTTGAAATAAAGTTAGTTTTGTAGACGTTATTTGGTAATTAGTATATTTCTCTTACAAAATAAAATTTTATTCAACCAGTTTTCCCATAATGACACTTCAAAGTTAAAATTTGCACGTTTTTAGTTCTTATAAGCCCAAAAAACCAATGAACATACATAAATTTAAAAATTCACACAAACTAAATATCACGGGCTACCCGATTGACATGTTTAAAAATCCAGTGCAACGTATTTTTGTATTTTTAAAAAAATCTGTAAAAAAGGCAAAAAAAATCAATATTTCAATATTTTTTAAAATACAAAAAGATTGAAAATTTGATATGAGTCAGGCAATTGGTTTCACTATTTGCGTGGCAGCGTAACATGCAAAATTTAACTTTGACGCAACGTTACGAGAAACTATGCGAGTTAAAATTGTTTCGTAAGCGGAAACTGTACTCACAAGTACCACTCGCAAAACTAACATTATTTTATGAAAATATATCATTATTTTATACCACTTGAATACCTTTAACAGAAGACCTCTTCCAGGTTTTGTCAGTGTTCAGTTGTCTATAACCGTTTTTAATGGCATCGCTGTATTGCATTTCTCATAGAAGCGGGCTGTGGTCAGAATGCTTCATGTCTGCACCTAGAGTCTACAGCACGGTTGTAGAAGAACAGGTCTGGACACTCGCCTGGATATTTGACCCCCTTGTTGTTTGGCTGTAGTTCACCAAGTTACCGAGAATATTGTGTTTTATTGGCGCTGATGTTACGGCGGTCGGACTAAACTCCGCCCACTTCCTTTCCGCTAAGATAATTTATCAAAACGTATTTTTTTTATCAATTTATGAAATACTTTCTGCGCTCACAATTTTAAGAAAAGGCTCCAGCAATCTTTATTTACTTTATAAATTTAACAATGGAAAAAAGTGGAAGACGTTTACGTCCGACCGCCCGGAAAACAGCGCCAAAAAGTACGACATTCTCGGTAACTTGACGAACTACAGCCAAACAACAAGGGGGTCAAGCAAAATACATTGTTAGATAGGCGAGTGTCCAGACCTGTTCTTCTACGACCGTGGCCTACAGTAAAGCATGACGCGCTAGTCTGAGAGTATCGTTGACGAACATGCAAAGTACCTATAAGTACCTACATTGAAACTAAACACAATGCATCTATTGAATTAGTTTAGGGAGTCAGTATGAAAAATAACTAAAAATGCGACTATTTACCAACTTAACAGATTTTATACTAGAAAACTGAATATCAGATTAACTATTTGTGGTGCCTAAATTTCTTATGTGTAATACAAAGGCAACAGTTCACACCGGAGAAATACTAACATCTCGGCAAAATGTTGGCCAAAATATCTGAACAAATACATCATCCAAGATTGCAGATTTTACAGTTATTTCCCACATTGACATCCAGAAACTTTTAAGTTCTATAAAACTGTTTCCGTCATTCTCTTAAGATGGGGCAAGGAAGGCCGTACTAGAATTACAGTTATTTCCTTATTTTGTTGTTTAGGAAAACTTATTAAAATTCATAATCACAGACAGCTCTCTGGGAAAATACATTACCTGATTATAAACATATTGACCCATTATATCCTAGACAACATTGATGTAATTATAACACTTTTTTTTGTATTGAGTACATGCTCGTGGTATCAGTCATCAGATTAAGCTTATATGTAAAATTTTTGACTAAATCCGAAGGCATTTATAAAATGCTGTAGTGACAACATGATACATTTGTGTAGTTTCAGTGAAAATAACACTACGTTTAGCAAATAGAAAGTTATTTAAATAAAAAAAGTCTGTACATACCACGCTTTTAAAAATGACTAAAGCACTAGTTCTGTGAGTTTTCTCAACGACAGCCACACTCTCTATTATTATTATTATTATTATTATTATTATTATTATTATTATTATCATCATCATCATCATCATCATCTACTGCAAACACCGCGCAATTTTCGTTTTAAATCTTTTATCTTCGTAGGATAAATAATGTTATAATTTTTATTCCATTTTAAAAACGCATATAAAATTGATTATTTAAATAATTACGTTACGATTTTCAGTCTTTGTGTGTGAAATTTCGCAGTCGTACCGAATGACAAACAAACAGAGGAGATAGGGAGTTAATATTGCATTATCATCCAGTTCTGAGGTTTTTTTTTTTAAGTTTCATGTCCCTATCTCATCGGGTAGTTTGTTTAATATTAATTGCGAATTTTTTTGCCGAAAATCCATACATACAAATAGACAAACAAGCGAGTTAATAAAATCGTGGTACGGCAATGAACATTATTAACGCAGCAACATAAACGCCTGTAAGTATGCACAGAGCACAGCTTGAGATTCTTTAGGAGGATGTACGGTAAGTGCCCCTGTTTTCCTCCACCATGTCTTCTCAGTTGTAATGAGTGTTGTCTACAAACCGGTATCCAACGATACTGTTGAAAAAGGAAAAGAAAATATTTTAAAAGCATGGTTACGTGGGACACATTTTGCTATTATTATTTACACATAGTGAGGAAGGTGGGGCTGTGCTAAGCCTTCCACCTTGCATTAGGGAAGTCCCGAGTACGATTCCTGGCTCCGAAAATATTAATTTCTGTTTTCCGTGATGGAGAATGCCCTTTTCGTAGCGTGTTTGCTATTGATTAAGGCTATAAACCCCCACCCCCTAATTTTACTGTTTTAGCCACAATAATTTTTTTAAGCATAAAAGAGAGCAGGCATAATAAATATACAAACTAAAGAAGTATTGTGGACATACGCCATTGAAGCAAATGGCGTGTCACAGAAAACCTGTGAATACACACAAACAGACAAATAAACAAACAAACAAAACGACTTTGTTTTCAACTGGCAAACATAGGTACACATATGCCAATCCACAAGGAATTCAGTCAGTGAGTTACAAGAGAAAAAATTAACACAAACGAGCACCCAGGCACCTAAAAAAAACAAACCAGAGAGCAAATAAATAACTCAGATTATTCCACAAATGGAATTCTGTCAGTAAGTACGAAACAGACAGTTGCAAACAATTTCGTTTTGTTTGTTTACTTGTCTGTTTGCCTGTGTGTATTCTCTGGTTTTCTGTGGCGTATGTACACAACACTTCTTTAGTTTGTAACTTGCCCCTATTGCAAGAATCGTTCAAAAATAACGTCATAAATATGTTTGGCAGATTTGTTTAAAATAGCTTTCACCATGTTGGCTAATTTTTTCAAGACAGTGAAAACTATGACATTATGTAATTAACCAAATTTATGTTAACTAACTTATTAGTTGAAACCATATTCATTCTTCTCAGGGAAAAGTGGCTATCATATCAAAAAACATTTTTAACAAAACTGCCAGATAGATTTATGATATCTGCTCTCGTTTTGTTGAAATTTAACGTTATTTTTTTCGCCTGTATGAATCAATCTCTCAAGGTTTGAGAAATAAATTTTTTTTTTTAAATCATCAGTTGCAATAAGGGCGTATCTAAGTATACCTGGAAACGTGACACTCTTCACTTCCCCGAAAGGCCGATCCCCCCCCCCCTCCCATGTTGCTCACAAACGCTTCCCAGCAGGCCAATAGAAGCCCAAAGGGGCATCTTTACGGGGACTCATTTTCAATGCTTCACTTGGAATGGCCACTCAAATAAGATTGCCCATTAGAGCTAATGTGCCATAGCACAAAAAATAGGCATTAACAGGAGGAGGGGAAAGAGGGGGTCAAAGAGAAAGGGGGGAGGCAAGTAATAGGGAAACTGTTTCCCGACACGCAAATGCTCTCCGTTTATACCTCGGCGCTGTCACCTGAGCTTTCAAGTGTAGATGGCGACGAAACCTTCTTCAGGCCGTTACGAGAAGTCACTAGGTTATCCAGGATTGAGCTAGGAGCCGTATGCAGCTGGCGCATGAACGTTATCACAACGTGTTAGGAGAATACTTTTTAAAGATAATATGCTACTACACCTTCATTTGATACTTTGTCTACGAAAATAAAACACATTCAAAGCTAGGCTTCTCTTTCTGAACATTGTGGTAGTAATGCTACCTTGCAAATATGCTTTCAAATTACGTTTCAATTAAAATTTCAAAAAATACTTAATATAAAATAACTAAACTTTGTACAGTGCCTTATAAATTACTTTATTTCATTCCCAACGATTTAGTTTGGTAATGTCATCGGCCCATCATTGTTTTACAGTGAAGTGTTCCGAAGTTACAGGCAGAAGAAAAGTACTGTTCCCTATTTTAACAAAGGTGGGCCAATTACATTACCGAACTAAACGGCTGAGAATGAAGTAAAGTCATTTCAAAGGCACGCTACAAAGATTCGTTATTTAACATTAAGTAGTTTTCGAAATTTTAATATATTGTAATTTGAAAGTCTATTTTCAAGGTAGCATTACTCCCACAATTTTCACTTTAGGGACAAATTGAAAACACGTTTTCTACATGGTTTTCTGTGAACTATCACCACAGGAAATTAACACACTCCGTCCTTACTCATCCTGTGTACACAGGGTGGGGCTGATATACACGTGTATATATATATATATATATATAATCACCACTTTATGGAGTTGAAAGTTTCAGATCTGGTTACAGGTCTAGTTCCTCTTGGCTGTATAAGACTCACTCCGAGGAGGTCGCGTTTTCACAAAGAAAGCGAGAAACAGATTGAAGTTAATTAAAGTTTCGGCAGTGAAGTGGTGCTGATTGTCATTACCCAGCCCCGAATGTAGCAGGCCGCAGGCGGAGCAGAGTTAGCGGGAGAAGTTGTTGGGAACAAGTTTAATAGACCATCGTCGAGTCGTGGGGCAAACAAGTTTCATAACGGCAGAGCGGGAGTAAATACGGAGCCCAGACCTTGTCTTATCTCTCGAGGATGTTCCCTTGTAATTTATCGTGGCCGGAGAGTTTGAAGTGCCCCCCCCCCCTTCCAAACCCTTCTTTACAGTTGTTCTTAGCGGCGCGACTCGAAGATGTCTGCCTCCGTGTGCCGTACAGCTCATCAGCAATCTGCATGCAATAAAGACGAGCCCCTTAACCGTCGTTCCGAGAGTAGAGGCCCTGAAATCTGTCCGGCGAGACTCGTGAACGAGAGACGAAGCGAAAACGCGAAGATTTACAGCGTTCACCTCCCGAGATAAATTAAGCACCGCCTTGAAGCCAGCCACGAAACAACGGAAAAAGGTTCGAAAGCCATATGCATTCAGACATTTTTTTTTGTTGTTGTTGAAAGGAAGACTATTCAGTGTTTTGGCGACAAATTTTTTGATTACTTACTCGAGGCACTTGCATGGTCGAGGATTAGATTTGTGCAATTAAAACTGCTCTACAGGTATTTAAATGTGCTGACGTTTCCGTGAACTCACTCGCGTCAACAAAATCCTCTGTTATTATGTGTGAAACATAGTATGCGCACGAACAACACACTGACAATGATTGATACAAAGTAATGATACGTGACATGCCTACCAACGTTTAAATTAACACAACAACAGCAATTAATTAAAATGGATCCACATGTCATTTCTGTAGGTAGATAACTTCTCAAGTGATGGAGTTCGACTCGTTCTGATAACACTATTTTTTTCACCTACTTGTTATCTTCAGGTTTCCCCCGTCGTCGTGTATTGCATTGTTCAAACGCGTCGACCCGATTTTAATACTTAATTTTTATTTGACAACAAATATTTCACTGCGTTTATAACTTTATAATTAAATAAATATTACTAAACTTTGCAACAGGATTTACACCTGTTAAAATTGTATGGTCACCGCCCGATGTCTCATAGTAAAATATAAATCGGCGGGAATATTGCACGCTAGTTCAGCGCTTGGCTCATAACGGTGATACGAAATTTGATGCGCGCTTCACTATCGCCCTTATAGCTCTATCGCTTCTGAGCTTCTAATTTGCAGGTGGGCAGCGCCCTTAAGGGTATTCAAGTGCGATAAAATTATAATTAAATATTTTTATGAAGCATTGTTAGTGTACAGTTTCCTCTTACAAAACATTTATAGCTCTCATAGTTTTCTCATAACGACGCGTCAAAGTCAAAATTTGCTTTACGCTGCCATGGAAATAGTAAAAACCAACTGACCTACTTATAATAATTCACTGTGAACTTACATGCTTTGAGCTATACAATAAAATATTTAAAAACTACAACGTGATATTTTGAATTTTTGAAAATCGAATAAGTGCAGAAAAAGGTTTGTAAATTTAAAAAAAAAAAATTAAGATAAAAATATACACGGGATGTTTTTTTTATGTTTTATTACGTATTCCATAGCATTTTTATTCACAGTGAATAATTTCTCTTACGTAAGTCAATTGGTTTTCACTATTTATACGCCAGCAGAACATGCATGTATATTGACTTTGACGCGCCGTTATGAGAAAACTATGCAAACTAAAATTGTTTCGTAAGAGGAAACTGCACTCACATGTACCATTTATTGAACTATACCATATAAATATAAAATTACGATATTATTGCATTTGAACCTTCTTACGGGTTAACGAGCCAATACTGCGTTATTTTATGTTTGTACGACATAGTGTTCATTTTGTAGACGTTACATTTCCCACTTGTAAAATTTTTTTAGACTTCATAATTTACCCATAACGGCATGTCAAAGTGAAAAATTGCAAAGTTATGGGAAAATGTAAATAAAAGAAAAATTAACTTACTCGAATGAAATAATTTACACTGAAATAAGACAGTATATGCCGTACGCTGAAAGATTTATAAACACACAATAAAATGTAATTGTACTGTTTTATTTTTAATTTCTGAAAATAACGACGATACGACAGTTAATAGTAATATAAAAGGGATTTGTTTGCGAGTTTTTAAATATTTAAGCATATGGCCCATTATACTAATTTCAGGGTAAATTATTTCGTTAGACCAAGTTAGTTGGTTTTTGTTATTCTGACTTTGACATGTCGCTGTGGGAAGACTATTAGAGATAAAATTTTTTGCTAGTGGAATATGTAAGACACGTGTAAAGTCTGTAAAACTAACACTGTGTAGTACAAATATAAAATTATCCATTTTTGTCACGTTAACAGTCTTATTGGCATCGGTAAAACAAATTCAAACACAACTGACAAACGGATTTGTGATATTTTTTAAGTTTAAAAGAAATGATTATCGCAAAAGATAAGTGGAAAAAGGGCAGCATGGCGTTGCAAGGTATTTTTTTCTGGCTAGATTGAAGTTCTAAGTTCACGTCCAGATATTCTGTCTACGAGGTTATCTGTGCACTCCGCCCCTGATACTGTACTTGTCACTGCAGATACTGTAAGTCTGGAGTGTTCTGTTATCTCAGGCGTACTTTTTCTTTTATGTAAATGCTATTTGACTACGTAACGTGTTGTTGATCTACCGTGGAGATGTGCGCTACTGAGTTTACTAATCAACGCAATTATTGCTTGGTAAAAATACTTCGGTACACATGTTCCAACAGTTGGATATTTCAAATGAGTGTGCTGAGTTTTGCCCGTGCGTGCTGACTGAAATAAACTAGACATCAAATTACAAAATCTGAAATGCCAGCAATTGAAAATATTTTGTCAAAAAACTCTAATAATTTGTTCACGTCAACAGAACGAACTTCATGGAAAATATGAACATGTTTTGTATTTTTCGCCATGAAGGATCTTGCTAACGTAGTTGTAACAATACTTTTTAAAAAAACTTTTTCCTTTTTAACTGTGCAATTCTTAAAGAACAACATATATAATATGTAATTATTAGTAATTCCAACTGGGCTTGTGACGCTACAGCTTAAGACGAACTCATGTTCATTTCTAAATTGTGTTATTGAAACATTTAACTTAATTAAACTTTTTTTATTTATCACTCATGAGAGGTGGTATGTGGAACGTCGGAATACAAGGGCGGAGAAAACGGGAGAACCCAGAAAAAAACCCGCCAGCAAACAGAACGTCCACCATTTTTCCTGCATGGAATAATTCGGAAATGACATCGCCGGGACTCAAACCCGGATCAAGTGTTGTGGGAGGCTAGTGGTCTGACCACTACAGCACCGCGGCCTCATCTTATTGGTGTATTGTGTAAGCTACGTGAAAGTGAGACGTGTTTTTTTGGCTTATTGTTTTATATCTATGCACAGGAAGTAATAGTTCTAGGTGGAGATGATGGTTTATCGCAGGAAAACTTGACTGTTTTCAACGTACGTTCAGCGTATGAACATATCACTTTCTTTCGCTTGTACGTATTTGACTGAGCCAATAAGAATCCCAATATCGTAATATTTGATGCCTGTTATTGGTCTGCAGACAGCTACGTTGTGTTAGGCGCATAGGCGCAACTAGAATGGACATTTGGGGAGGGCACAATTCTGTGAATACTGTTATACTCAAGTTACCCCTCCCTACCTGAAATCAGTAACGTAGTCAGAATTTATGAATTTCAGACGGGGAAGGAGGGCAATCCTGCGAATATTATAAAGGATCACCCACCACATCTTCAAGTGGGGGGTCCAGGGGTCCTCACCCGGGAAAATTTCGGATTTCAAGGTGGAAAAGTAATGCTATTTTAGCAGTTTTCATTACTGAACATTGAATATTCTACTGGTAACAGTATCACTGATTATTCAGTATTAAATTAATTGTAATTTTTAAGACCTTGGTTGGTTATTTATTCGGGTGGGGGGGGGAGGGCGTGCTCTACTCCCCCCCCCTTAGTTGCGTCTATAGTTAGGCGTATGGAACCCCATTACACATGAAGCAAGAAACTACAGCGGTTTCAAGGGCATGTTGACACAAAATAATTTCCCCGAAATCTCTAGATACATGGTAAACCTATCCTGCTTCGTGATACTAAGGCTTCGAACTTCAGCAACAGAAATATGTTAAACATTTCAATTGTGATCTTATATATGATATGTTGATCACACATTGTCGGATTTACACATGCCAGCTAGCGGACTTGGAGTGCAGATCCATCCCAGTTTTATGAAGTCTGTAAAGTGGATTATCACGATATTAGGGTACATCACAATACATGAACGGTTTACCCTATGTATTTGGAATATTAATGAAACTACGCTCCACAGTCTTTGTCTCCTAAAAGAACCTACAGTACTTGTTCATCGGCTGTTATACCGTAAAGTAGCTAGTTTTATAATAGACACAAAGCAAAGTGTTCTCGTACGTCACGTTTATAATTGTATCGAAGTTCTCTCGCATATTACAACCACAAATGTAGTGTAAATTACATGCATCTGAATTCTAGCGAGTACAAAGAACCTATCATAATAATAGAACAGGTGTACATTTTCCGGTAGGAGGTGGCATAACTTCTGAAGAAGAGCATAACATAAAATAAGAAAATTAACGCTTATCAACATTAGTATGTGACACGATAAGGAAAAAATGAAGGGTAAAACGGTAAGATAAACCCAAAATTTATTACAAACCATGGCGCTAACCTCAGTACTACATGGAGCAGAAAGTTGGACATTGTGAGGTTGTCATGTGACATGTTGTACCAGTCCGACAATAGCTAAAATAATGTAGCAAGGTGTAGAGGCCTTCAAGTTGGGAAGAATGGTAAGTTTATATTTGAATGAAATGTTAATTTTGTAGAAGTTATTTGGCAGTACATTTTCCTCTTATTAAAACTTTATCTCAGGTAGTTTTCCCATAGTGGCGTTTGAAAGACAATGTGTGCATGTTTTTCGTCCTTATAAGCCACAAAAATCAGTGAACACAATGAAATAAAAAATGTTTACATAGATAAGCCTAATACATGTCACTGGCTACTATTTGACATGTTTTAAAACCCATTAAAAGATTTTCAGGTTTTTAAAAACAATTGTTAAAAGTAGCAAAAAAACGTTATAATTTCAGAAATATATGTAACAAAAAATTTTAATTGATTTTTATATGCGTTAAGGGCGCGGTATAAAGAAATTTTCATCACCATGTTTTTATTATTTATTTGTACCAGATATTATTTTCTTACTTTAGACACAAATATGTGACTAAATTTGGCTCTTATGAAATTTTTTTTATCTCTCATAGTTTTGTGTAATGGCTTGTTAAAGTCATATGTTGCATGTTTCCGTTTCAAGGACTACACTAAAACCAACTGACGTACCAAACTGAAAAAATTCACAGTGAATAAAGACGTTGCAGGCTACAATATTACGTACATAAAAACAAAGAATAAACATATTTTATATTTAAATCAAAATGCTGAAATTTAAAACAAAAATTTGAAAAATTCACATTATTTTTTTTAAATATAAATATTTAATTTTGTGGTTCAACATAACTGAACTTATAGCCTACAACATTGTTATTCACTGTGAATTTTTTTCAGTTTGGTAGGTGATGTAGCGTTTTTAGATAGGGTTAAAGGATATTGTGGCTGTAAAAGCAATTACCCTCTTAAACACTACCCTACTTACTACAACACTGATCATGTATCAAACTACTCAAATAATAAAATGGTATGAATAGTTTTGAAAAATTACCATTTTTAATTATATTAAGAGACAAAATATTAAGAATAGTGAAGAAAGAAATTAAT